>JAVMKO010000009.1:18792500-18880000 GCA_032164245.1 Sternotherus odoratus | reverse complement strand
TCATGGGGAGAGTGCTGCTATGCTTGGGTGAAAGGAGTGTCTCCCACTGTGCTTGCCCCTTTTGAACTCCCCAAATCCTTCTGGTCCCTGGGGATGAGTCCGTGTCACCACACTGACCAGCTCCCCCTCCCCCTTTTGCAGCAGCTTCTGAGCTTTGCTCCCAGTCCTGGCTGTAAGATGCTATTCCCTCTCTCCTGACACGCTGAGCAATGTGCCCTCTCCTGTACCCACTTAAAGGTATGTTGTGGTCAATGTTGTCATTTTTATTAACGTTCCTTGTAGAAATACCAGCAATTGCCAATTTATGGGTCTTAGTTACAATTCTCTTTAGTTCTTTAAGTAGGTGAATAGTGAAGTTTATCCACTGTATCCAAATCACGGATTGGGGCCATTTTCTTAATCTGTTTCAGTAACTTCTTCTGGAATTAATACAGTATGTATCACTCATTTCAATTAACAGCTCTTAGACCAATTTCTAAAATTCCTCTTGTGATAACATGAAAATCATTGCTATAAACATAAACCCAAGTTATATATACATAACACCTTGCCATAATAATTTGCCTCTGTACTTGATCGACTTCTAGTAGTCAACATTTATTGTCCCTGAACCTAAACTATGTTCAGGTTGTACTATTTGGCATAATTTTCCTTGGCCAGCATTTTCTCCACACCAGTTTTGTAAAGATGCTATGGTTTTTTTATATATATAATACTAGCAAAAATACCCGGCGTTGCTCAGGTCCGTCGGAGGTGGGGAGGGAGCAGAGAGCTGAGCGAGTGCGGAGTCCGTTGGAGGGGGGAGGGGCAGAGAGCAAACCTGACACCCCCACCTCACTTACCCCTCGACCAACCCCGACTCACATTTTCACCCCCCCCACCCAAACCCAACACCCCCACGTCACCCCCTACCAACCCCAACACCCCCAACCAACACCCACACCTCACCCCCCCGTAGACCAAACCTGACACACCCACCTCACTTTCCCCCCCAACCAAACCCGACACCCCTACCTACCACCACAAACAAACCCGACCCCCACACCTCACTTACCCCTCGACCAACCCCGACCCCCCTCCTCACCCTCCCAACCAAACCCAACACTCCCACCTTACCCCCCCACCAAACCTAACACTCCCTGACCAAGTGCAGGGTCCGTTGGAGGGGGGTATTATGACATCATAACTATGTCACAGAGAACAGCAGCTGCCCAGCTGATGTGATTGGCCTTTAAATAATTTCACCCCTGGGGGGCGTCAGAGGTGAGATTTGAAAAATTTTCGACTCTTACCCTGATTAGGACCCTAGACCTCTAACTGTACCAAATTTCAAGTCTCTAGCTCAAATGGTGTGGAAGGAGTAAGGGAACGTACATACACGCATACACCATTTGACTTTTTTATATATATAGATAAATAAAATCTCTCCCCCCTCCCCCCAGTGGAAACAGAGTTAGGAATCTTCTTTTTGAAATGTGTTTGAGAAGTACATGTGCCTTCAAAAATAATCTACCCACCTTAAAGCAAGAAAATCTTAATAACCAATTGATATCTGGATGATGTATTGAATAGGATTCATGAACACTATGGTATTGATGTGTAAGAGTCTTCAAAAATCTGTTAGTTTTGAGGAGAATGTGTGCTTTTCCCTTTGATTTTATTTTTGTATGAATATTACATTAAAATAAATAAAAAACCTTTAAAAAACTAAAAATGTCCATACTGGGTCAGACCAATGGTCCAACTAGCCCAATATCCTTTCTTCTGACAGGGGCTGGAGCCAGATGCTTCAGAGAGAATTAACAGAACAGGGCAATTTGAGTGATCCATCCCTGTCACCTAGTCCCAGCTTCTAGCAGTCACAGGTTTAGGGACACCCAAAACATTGGGTTGTATCTCTGACCATCTTGGTTAATAGCCTTAATTGATGGGACCTATCCTCTGTGAATGTACCTAATTCTCATTTGAACCCAATTATACTTTTGGTCTTCAAAACATCCCCTGGCATTGAGTTCCGCGAGTTGCCGCGCTTTGTGTGAAAAAGAATTTCCTTAAGTTTGTTTGAAAATCTACTGCCTATTAATTTCATTGGGTGACCCTTGGTTTCTGTGTTACAGAGTGTGTTATTTGTAGGAGTAAATAACACTGCATTATTCACTTTCTCCACAACTTTTGTGATACTTATATACCTCTATCATATCCCCCTCCTAGTCATCTCTTTTCAAAGCTGAACAATCCCAGTCATTTTAATCTCTCCTTATTTGGAAACTAATACATACCCCTAATCCATTATTTTGCCCCTTTTTGGTACTTTCTTGTTTTTATTTTATATAATATTTTTATTTATATATATATATATATATATATATATACACACACATACACACACATTATATATACATTAATATCTATATATATAAAAGTCAAATGGTGTATGCGTGTGTGTGTGTATGTATGTTCCCTTACTCCTTCCACACCGTTTGAGCTAGAGACTTGAAATTTGGTACAGTTATAGACTTTAGGGTCCTAATCAGGGTAAGAATCAAAAAAATTTCAAATCTCACCTCTTACACCCCCTAGGGGTGAAATTCTTTAAAGCCCATTAACATCAGCTGGGCAGCAGGTTAAAACCTGCTGTTCTCTGTGACATAGTTATGATGTACTAATACACCCCTCCAACGGACCCCGCATTCGCTCAGCTCTCTCCCCCCTCCAACGGACCCGAGCAACGCTGAGACGTCTGAACAAAATTTGTATTAATAAAAAACATGGTAGTCTTTTTACATCCCAGTTTCCAATTACAAATACCCCGAGCAACGCCGGGTATTTTTGCTAGTATCTATCTATATATATAAAAGTCAAATGGTGTATGCGCGTGTGTGTGTATGCGTGCGTGCGTGTATGTATGCTGCCTTACTCCTTCCACACCGTTTGAGCTACAGACTTGAAATTTGGTACAGTTATAGGCTTTAGGGTCCTAATGACCGTAAGAGTCGAAAATTTTTCAAATCTCACCTCTGACGCCCCCCAGGGGTGAAAGTCTTTAAAGCCCATTCACATCAGCTGGGCAGCAGGTTAACACCTGCTGTTCTCTGTGATATAGTTATGATGTCGTAATACCCCCCTCCAATGGACCCCGCACTCACTCAGCTCTCTCCCCCCTCCAACGCCCCCCCCACTCGCTCAGCTCTCTCCCCCCTCCAACGGCCCCTCCCCCTCCAACGGCCCCTGCACTCGCTCAGCTCTTCCCCCTCCCCCCACTCCAATGGCCCCACACACGCTCAGCTCTCTCCCCCTCCCCCCTCCAACGCCCCCCCACTCGCTCAGTTCTCTCCCCCCTCAGGTAAGAATCGAAAATTTTTAAAATCTCCCCCCTTCCCCCCTCCAACGGCCCCCCCACTCACTCAGCTCTCTTCCCCCCTCCCCCCCTCCGATGGACCCAAGGAACACCGGGTATTTTTGCTAGTACATTATATATATGTGTGTATATATATATATGTGTGTGTGTGTGTGTGTGTATATATATATATAGTGTGTGTGTATAATGTGTATGTATGCATATATTAAAATGGGTCAACCCGAACTGCACATAGAATTCGAGGTGTGGGCATACCATGGATTTACGTAGTGTCAAATTTTCTGTCTTATCTACCTGTCGCTTTCCTAATGGTTCCTAACTTTGTTAGTGTTTTTACTGCTGTTGCACATTGAGAGGATGTTTTCAGAGAACTATGCAAAATGTCTTTTTGAAGATCTTTCTTGAGTGGTAACAGCTAATTTAGACCTCATAATTTTCTATGTATAGTTGGATTGTGTTTTTCAATGTGCTTTACTTTGCATTTATCAACATTGAATTTCATCTGCCATTTTGTTGTCTAGTCATGGAGGTTTGTGAGATCCCTTTGTAACTCTTTCTAGACTACTTTGGGCTTAAGTAACTCAGTATCATCTGCAAACTTTGCCATCTCGCCCTTTATCCCTTATACCCACATCATTTATGAACCTATTTGGGGTATACATACAGTTTGAGACACTGTTATGGTTTTTTAAAAAGTTTCCATGCAGCTTGCAGGCATTTCAGTCTTGTTATTTTTAAATTCGGGAATGATATTATTTAACAGATGGACTTTTCTAATATTTCATAAGGTTGTTTTTCATTTGTATAGTTATACAGTAGACTCTTGATTATCCAGGATTGGGTTAACCAGGATGTGGATTAACCAGGATGTCAAAAAAAATATGTGTAACTCACTGGGCCGGCTCTGTCTTTGTTGCTGCCCCAAGAACAAATACCTCCCCCCATCTCCCAGGGTGCAGGGCAGCCAGTGAACCAACATCCCCTCCCCCTGGTACAGGGTGGCTGGTGAACCAACCCCTCCCCGCATATTTCCTATGGATGGTGATTATCCAGGATTTTATTAATCAGGATTAATTTTTTCCCTATCATTCTGGATAATCGAGAGTCTACTGTATGTTGGTATTTATATGCTAAGAATGTTTCTTTCTCTTTTGGACTCTGAATTGTAATCATTAGGCCATATTATTCTTTCCATGTATAGTCTCTGCCTGTTTTGAAACACCAGCAACTAATGGAGTAGTAAGGGTCATGAAAATCAATGGAAGTCATGGATCTGTATAGTTAAACAGGGCATCTTTCAGATCCTTTGGGTGTCTAGATACTCTTCTTCTATTTTTGGTTGTAAGGCCCTCCTCCTACAAGTAATTACAACCCAACTCTCTCCTACAGGGAATCCGTGCCATTGTGAAGAGTGCAACCCACAGCCATTCTCATGGGCTCAGAATCAAACATTAATTACTTAGGCAGACTTCAGTTCGTACTGGAGAAGGAACATGGCTTTCCTAGCCTTTTGACTTGGCTGTTCTTTGCCCCTTTTTTTATTTGGCTGCATTGGTCTTGCTGTTTTTTTCTGTATCTGTGTTACAGGCACCTGTGTGTATGATGAGCAGATGAAGCTACTTTTCTGTTCCTCACAGAAATTTTCTGCAATTTTTAATTCCTCTGTGTCACACAGTGGTAGTAAAATGGGGATAAGGATACACAAATTATTGTTATGCTCCCTCTGATTCATGCAGCAATACAAGATATTTCAATAATCTGCATTAGTATATAGTAAATATGTATTTATAGGAGACTCCATGAAATAGTTTACAATTATTTTAGGAAATGATGCTATAACCTGTTTATTACTTACAAAACTGTTTACTTAAAGAAGCTTGAATAACCTCTATACCAAGCTATCAGTTTTGGACTATTCTGTCAGATGGAGATATTTATCATCTAAAGCATGGACATACTGATTTTTATCACAGTAGAAAGATGCTCTTTCCTAGGATTAATCTTCAGCTCTCCATTGTGTTCCTATATGATTGTAAAGATAATCTTATTGCCAACAGACAGTATGACACTCTCTCTCTTTGCCCATCACCCCCCAGCTGGGGTATGGGCCACCAACTGGTGTTGGTGTTTCAGTTGGTTCCCTTATGGGGTGGAGTTGCTAGCCCCACGCCCATGTTAAGCCTACAGCACCTGGTATTCCCAGGAGGTCTCCCATCCAAGTACTAGCCAGGCCTGACCCTGCTTAGCTTCCGAGATCAGACGGGATCGGGCGTGTTCAGGGTGGTTTAGCCGTATAGTATGACACTACCTACTCAAATTTTTTTGCAGTTCCTCATGCCATATGCTATCCTGTTATAGGAACAGGAATGTGTGTAAGGGTCATCCTAAACAGACTCCACTCTGGATTTAGAATGTGGTGTTTTATCTTTCATTGTTAGCTCTTGAACGTTTTTCATACACCTGGTATATCAGTGTGACAGTCTGTAAAAATTAGTCCTTATATCCCTACTGTATTTAATAGAAGGATAGTTTTGGGCAGGGGAAGAATTAGTCTGAAAAGTCTTACGTATATGCAGAAATAGTGCTTAATCACTACCATTTCCACTCCGTTTGAGACCCACAGTTTTCAACAAATTCAGTTTCTTCCTTTTGATATCTACTTTTAAGAACATCAGGATAGCCATATGGGATCAGACCTGTCTAGCCTGTCTCCTTACTAACTGTGGTTAGTGTCAGGTGTTTCAAAGAAAGAGAAAGAAACTCTGAAGCAGGTAGATGAGGGAAAACCTACCTGCTCTTAATCCCCAATAATTGGAGGTTGTCTTATGCCCCAAAGCTTGAAAGTTTATATCCCTTTGTTTTTATTGTTAGCAATTACTACTATTATACCTGATATTCTTGTTATCCATATAAGTATCTAATCCACTTTTTAAATCCTGTTCAGTTTTTGGCCTTTATGATATCTTGTGACAATGAGTTCCAGTATGCTATATGAAAAAGAATTTCCTTTGTCATCTTTGAATTTGCCATCTTTTTAGTTTTGCTGAGTATCCTTGTGCTCTTATAGTATGAGAGAGGGTGAATTGAAGTTCATGGTGTGTCCTCTTTTAACCTTTCATTACCTTATCTATTGTTATCATGTCTTCTCTAAAGTTAATTTTTCAGTAAATTTTCTAACAGTTTTTCCTTATCTCTAATCATTCTTGTCCCCTACTTTAGAAACACCCTCTGTGACGAGTTCCCCTGCGGTTCAACCTGGAAGTGGGATACTGTTGAGCCCTCTGTCTTACCAGCCAGAGGTCCCTCACACGCTAATTATATGACAAGCCACAAACCCCTCCAGGTCTTGCAGTCACACAAATATTCAGTCAGGGACACATGCAGCTGAGTTAAATGAATACTTTCGCTAGCCACTCATGAACCAACAATAGAGAGACTTCAGCCAAGTCCCCCCAGGTCCCCAGCCTAGGTCCCCAGAGCTGTACAGTCTTGCCCTGGTAAGAAGCCTGACCAGTGTAAGTTATCACCCCGTCTGCCTCTCCCTTGATGTGGGGAGGACAATGTACCAGTCCCTGTTCCTGAGCAGATTTCCCTTTGCATTTCAAACACGCTATTTTAAGTGAAAACATCCTATTGGAGGTACTAATAGTTCAACTGATTAAAGTATTCAGGAAAGAAGGCTTTATTGGGAAGGCCTTCATAATATGAGTGGCATCTCATTGAGACTTAATTATTTGTATTATTGTAGGGCCCAGGATCCCCCAGTCATGGACCAGGAATACATTGTGCTAGGTGCTGTATACAGAATTCCTGGCTGCCCCAAACTGTTTACAATCTAAGTGGTTGGAACATTACTTGAGAATGCATCCTCATTTATTTTCTAGTTTAAGAATAATAAACTTTTAAAACTATAAATACTAGACCCTGTGTTTCATAACAAAATTCCCTGTACATTAATATCATAATCTGCTTTAGGTACATTGGGCTACTAACAATTTAATCTAGACTCAGGGGTTCTCAAACTTCTTAGGTTCGAGACCCCTTTTTGCTGTGCCACGTCTGCTGCCCCCCCTGGGTTTGTCCGTTGAATTGCCGCCAAATTGAACACTTCCATTTTCGGCGGCATATCGGCGCACACGCAGCGGTTCTCTCTCTGTCCTCTGAAATGCCACCGAAAGCGGAAGAGTTCCAGTCGGCGGCTTTTTGAGGGACACAGAGCGTTCGTCAAATGCAACAGGGGCTTTTGACCCCCATGGAATTGCCCTGCGACCCCCAGGGGGGTTGCGACCCCCAGTTGGAGAACCACTGATCGAGAAAACTTTTATTGAAGTACTGTCCAGTTGTCGTGTTGTCATCAAGATACTTATCCCATCATGGAAGAAATACAATATAAGATAGCTGTAAATTCTGTTTAAATACAGTAGAATCCGGTTAATTGGGACACTTCGGGACCGGAACAATTTGGCCCAATTAAGCGGCTGCCCCAATTATGCGAAGTAAGTAAAAAGGTACACATATACTGTACATGTATAAAACAAAAGACAAACTACCGTTTACTGAGCAACAAAAGTACTAAAATACATGTAAATTCTGGAAACAAATGGTACAGATCAGAGAAAAATACTTACATTAAATTGAAATTGTTCTTAGTGTATGCATCAAATACTTAGTTAATGATGTTGGAGGAATTCATCGAGTGTCCCCTGCCGTATTCTCTTGATTGACTGCAAGTGAACAAAATCAGCGCAGGTGTCTAGTGCAGATATAGGGCTGCCTTCATTGCCTTCCTGCATGAAGTAGCTTCGTAATTCAGCAATAATTTTCCTGGCATCCTGGTTAGTCACTCGTTGAGGCTCAGGTGTGTTATCTTCATCATCACTTTCCTGGTCTTCTGATGTCTTTTGGTGTTTTGCTGCAATTTGTTCAACAATTTCATCTTCACAATCTTCATTTTCACTGTAACATTGAAGATTATTGTCGATGCATGCAAACTCTTCGTAGTTTGTGACGTGTTGCACTTCCACAATGATGTCATTTTCACTATCTGTCATAGCCAAGCCTGAATGCTTAAAACCACAGTGAGCAAAGCAGTTCTGAATGGTCTTGATGCTTATTTCTCACCAACTATTGGCAACAAACTGTATTGATTGTAAAACATTAATCTTTGCACCGACTTCCTTGGCTGTTGAAGCTGATGTCCGCAGATTTTCTTCAGTTGCTTCAAGGATGTAGTTTACTAACTTTCCACGATACAACGTCTTCAAATTTTTTATGATTCCCATATCCATTGGCTGCGCCAGAGATTTAGTGTGGGGAGGCAGAAATGCCAGATTGATGTTTTTTCAAACAATCTAAATGAGGGTGTGCCACACAGCTGTCAAGCAGCAACATAATTTTTCTTGAGTTCCGTTGTAGTTCCACGTCCCAACTCATTAGCTATTTCTTAAAAATTTCAGAAGTCATCCACGCATTTTTGTTAGCATGGTACAGAACTGGTAAACTCTCTATTCTAAGAACCTTAAAGCATCAAGGCTTAGCGCTTTTCCCAATAAACAACAGCTTCCGTTTATCAGTTCCTGACATGTTTGAACAGAATAACAGTTACGCGATCCATTGCTTTCTTTGAACCTGAAAGCGTTGCATGTTTCTAGGTCAGGGAACCGTCCGGCGTGGCATGATAAAACAGGCCTGTTTCATCGGCATTGTAGATGTCATCTGCGCAAAATCTCTGAAGCAAGTCGGGCAGTTTTGTGGATTTCCATTGTTCAGCACTTACAGCATCAGCACTGTCTTCGCCGTGTGCTTTCTTGAATTTAATGTCATGCCTAGATTTCCATCGAGAGAACCAACCATCTGTCACTTTTAAATCATTGTGACCCAGCTTTTTAGCTAACTCCTCTGCCTTATTTTTCAGCATTGGACCATTGACACACACACCTCGTCTAGTTACAATAGAGAACCATTGATTGAGGGCCTCTTCAACATCTGGATCCTTGCCTTCACGCTTCCGTTTTTGGGATGTTCCCTGTTGTCTTTCGCATAATTCCCATTCCTCTCGCAGTTTATCTTCCTGATGTATCATGCGTGCGATTATAGATGACTGGTGTTAGGCAGCTGTCTTTTGATTTTGTCAAGCAAGGCAATTCTGTTAGCTAGTGTCAATTTTTTTTGTGACATTGTGGTAGGGGGTCTGAAATTTAACAAACTTTACAAAGTGTTGTGCTGATTGAAACAATGATGATTCAGCACAGTAATCAGCACAGTAAACAGTGCAGTAAACAGCGATGACTCAGCGCAGTAATCTGCTGCCTTGCCACCGCAGTAATGGCCGCCACGCCACATGCCACAAGCGCGCCATCTAGTACTCACTGTCCCTATTAAGCGGCATGGCGTCCCAAATAAGCGAAGCAAATTCTGGTTATTTTTTTTATTTGTTTTTGTTCTTTAAGATTTGTCCCAAATAAACGGTTGCCCCGATTAACCGGTGGCCCAATTAAGCAGATTCTACTGTACGATCTTTAGTAATAGCTTTCCTATTGATGCTCTTTGTGTGTCTGTGCTGCAGACCTTTGAGAAACAGCTAAAAAGCAGCCTTCCTATGCAAAAGTCCTCTTGTGTATCTGGATGTTTGGGTCTAAGTGTATAAGTGTTATCTTCTTTATACAGGTAGTTCTTCTCAACCTCAGAGAAGTTACCCAAATGGTCATATAGCAAAATGATGACAAGAATGGAACTAATAACTTTTAACTTCCAGTCTAATGTTTTAATCACTAAATTGCATCCCCTTCTGTAAAATGAAAAAGTAGCAGTTTAGTCCACTTCTCTCCAGCCCAGTGTTCATCTAACCAATCTATACTTTCACTGTGGTCTCTCACTACCACAACAGTGTCTCCAGGACTAATTCCCTCCTACTAATACCCATGAAGAATACATATGAGATGTCAGGAGATTCTCCTTCATTTTTATTACATTCTCACTCTACTTAAATATTTTAAGTTAAAATCAGAAGGACTAATTCTCAAATTTACTGGATATCATCTGTATTAGTTTCAATATATGCTGACACTGTTGTCAGCATATATGTAACACAGTAAGCATAGTTTTTTGTAAATAACAGATGTATCTACGTAAAATATTTAATAGTAGTTGTAAACCACAATTCTGAATATACTGATACTTCCAACCTACTGAGCTGAACCAGTCGATCATGGAGATGTAGGGGTGTGAAGTATATTCTCTTACCTTTGTGACTGCTCCTGTAGGGCAGCTTGGATCCTGACTATTGACTGTTTGTTTGCTTTCCTATCTTTTGCCTCTGAGTTGCAGGGTGTGGAAGAAGAGAAACATAGTTGAACTGCTTTCTGACATGTACAGCTGAGTTCTTCATCTGGGCATCTGATAGTTTCCTGAAAAGACTAGGAATCACCATTGTAAAACATTTAAAAGCAGATGAAGCAACATGGTTTCTCAGTCTATTCATGACATGTTCAAAAGTTTAATAAGACATACTTCAGGCAATTTTGTGTGAGAATTTGTCATATTTTCTTGGTGTTTCATGCATAACATTTCTGATATGTGACAAGTTTACAGCTGAGAAAAATCAAATTTATGAGGAATACTATGTGCTTTACTGTCATTGACTCTTCAGTATAATGTGATATTTTAAATTATATGCAAAAGCAAGACAATCATATTTGTTAGCATTTATTTTATTTTTAATCCAAAAAAGCTCATAACATTCTTCTAGTAAATTAACAAGAATAAAATTCATGTATCAGACAAATCTTTTGCATATTCTGTATAATTTTTTGTGGCAATTAATGCTCCGAAATCTAATTGCATGATATTAATTGTAACAAAGAATTAGTGATATTGTAATGCAAAATAGCTCTGTTTCTTTTCCTTCATAAATTTGCTTGTCAAGAATAATTTGTAAATTATGCTGACAAACATTTTCACTTTTTTGTCTATATAATTCATTATTTTTTCCCATTGGAATAACCACATTTGTTTTTGTTTTATATTCAGCTTCAGTTTCAATATGTGGATGATTTGTAAGACTTAAATATTGTGATAAATATATCGAAAAATGATATCAAGTTATATAACATTTGTATTAAGGACACACTTGGAAGATGACACTCTCAATCATGTTTAAATTGACAAGACTATTGAAATAAAACATGGAGAATATATCTTGGAATAAGGGACAGAAAGCCCAGGTAGCTTTGAAAAGAGGAAACACTTATTATATCTTTTCCAGCTTCTCCACTTTTTCTAAACATCTGTGTCTTGACATCAGGGAGACCTGGAGCATTAAAACTATCCATGTTCATGTGAACCATACTACGTAAGCTACCTATGTCACCAACTCTTGCTCAGAAAGATGGAGGGTCTTGTCAACCAAACCCCAACTCGATGATGGTTGAGTTGATGAACTGCTTTTACAATTTTTCCCTTTTTCTTTTCTTGTATTACTTTCTTCCTGACCCTCGACTCAGCAAATCATGCTAGTCTCAGCTGCCTGCTTTACCCACAAGCATCTTTGCACTTCTTTCCATGCCATTCCTTACACATGGACTCTCATTGTGAACTTATCTGTAAGGCTGCTACCTTCTTCTCCTTTGAATCCCTTCCCAAGACTCAACTCTGCCCTAATGCCTACAAAAGATAGTGAGGTTTTGGGGTGGTGAGAAATTGTGGGAGGGACAAGTTAGCTACCCATATGAACGAATATGGTACAGCTGTGCCCCTGTAAGGTCTCTAGCAGAGACACAGCTGTAGGTGTCTTCAAGTTGGTGGGGCCTGATGAAATGCATCCTTGAATACTTAAGGAACTGGGTTGAAGAAATCTCTGAGCCATTAGTGGTTATCTCTGAGAACTTGTGGAGGATGGAAGAGATCCCAGAGGACTGGAAAAGGACAAATATAGTACCTATCTATAAAAAAGAGAATAAGGACAACCCAGGGAATTATAGACCAGTCAGCTTAACATCCGTACCTGAAAAGATAATAGAACAAATAATCAAGCAATCCATTTGTAAGCAGCTAGGAGATAATAAAGTGATAAGTAACAGTAAGCATGGATTGGTCAAGGACAAATCATGTCAATCCAACCTAATATCCTTCTTTGAAAGGGTAACAAGCTTTGTAGATGGTGGGGGGAGTAATAGTAGTATATCTTGACTTTAGTAAGACTTTTGATATTCTCGCATGACCTCATAAACAAACTAAGGAAATATAGCTTAGGCACATCTACTAGGGTGGATGCACAACTGATTGGAAAACTGTACTTGGAGAGTAGTAATCAATGGTTCACAATCAGTCTGGCAGGGCATATCAAGTGGGGTGCTGCAGTGATCTGTCCTGGGTCCAGTTCTATTCAGTATTTTTATAAATGATTTGGATAATGGCATAAAGAGTATACTTATAACATTTGTGTCTCATACCAAGCTGGAAGGGGTTTTGCAAGTGCTTTGAACAACAGAATTAGTAATCAAAATGATCTTGACGAACTGAAAAAATGGTCTGAAATAAATAGGATTAAATTCAGTAAGGACAAATGCAAAGTATTACACTTAGGAAGGAATAATCAATTGCACAGTCACAAAATGGGAAATTACTGCAGTAGTCCTTCTAAGGCAGTCAAGGATTTGGGGATAATAGTGGATCACAAACTAAATACGAGACAACAATGTAATACTGTTGCAAAGAAAGTGAATATCTTTCTGGGATGTATTAGCAGAAGCATTGTAAGCAAGACATGACAAGTATTCTTCTGCTTTACTCAGCACTGAAAAGGCCTCAACTAGAGTATTGTGTCCAGTTCTGGGCATCACACTTCAGGAAAGATGTGGACAAATTGGAGAAAATCCAGAGAAGAGCAATACAAATTCTTAAAGGTCTAGAAAACATGACCTATGAGGAAAGATTTAAAAAATTGAGTTTGTTTAGTCTGGAGAAGATAAAACTGATTGGGAACATAATATCTTCAAGTACGTAAAAGACTGTTATAAAGAGAATGGTGATGAATAGTTCTTAACCACTGAGGACAGGACAAGAAGTGATGAGCTTTAAATTGCAGCAAGGGGGATTTATGTTAGACATTAGGAAAAACTTCCTAACTGTCATGATAGTTAAGCACTGGAACAAATTACCTAGGGAGGCTGTGCAATCTCGATCATTAGAGGTTTTTAAGAGCAGGTTAGACAAACACCCATCAGGGATGATGTAGATAGTACTGAATCCTCCCTTGGTGCCCTTCCAGTCCTACATTTTTGATTATATGAATTTGATTTAATTCAGTAGGTGTTGGAAATAGAGTCTCACATAATTATGATAGTGTACAAACTGTTCAATAGGCCATTTGGGTGAAGATACAAATACATCTAGTACATTAACACAACACTGTAGTACAGAAAAGCAAAAGTGTATCTCACATGAATCCAGGCTGTGCGATACCAAAGTACATGAAAGGGGTCAGTTATTTTTACTTAACATTAATATGTGAAAGCCACATACCTGGGGGAAATGGAGGATATTTGAGGAGAAAAGAAAATCCTTTTCCTTTCTTTCCTCTGTGTTTATCCTGAAACATTTTGTAATAATTACTTAATGTACATTATGAGAGTAAACTTGAAAAGAGTATTCTTATCATAAATCTTATTTTTTGTTGGCAATGAGACTAAAGATCAACAATAACATTACTGTAATAGCTACAAAATTTAAATTTTGTACTGCAATTACCATGGTCATTTTAGGTTTGTGGAAACAAATTGCGAAGTTACACCCTAAGAATATTGGCTATCCTATTGTAAAACATGAGGGGCTTTTCTCATCTGAGCCTTTACTTATTTCATGTATTTTTGATCTTACTCATTAATGCAATATTACTGAAAAATATTGTATACTTAAGACCCAACCTTTACATTATTGTAGTAGAAGAGAAACTGTCCTTTACCATTTCATACCAGAAATCCTTATGTGGTGACAAAATGTGAATTGAAAAGATAAAATGAAAACTATTTGAATCTGAATGTAATGCCCCCCGGAACTAGATTTTGTATATGTGTGTGGAGGAAGGCATTTAGCACAGAAATCAGGTTTTTGTTTTGTTTTGTTTTTTAAACCTTTTGAAGTCCCATGCTGCTTTTGGTTTTCTGAAGATTAGACGCCACTGTTCGGTGATGTTACTGACACTATTGGTTGCAAAGATTCTTCTGTTTGAGAGTAATGCAGTCTGGACTACCTTCTGAACAAAGCATTTTAAAAAGGGGTTAAACACCATTTTTAAAAAAGCAAAGCAATTTCTGTTCTCAGGACTGCCACCCTACCCCACAGAGAATGGTTAGTGTAGGGGTCAGACAAAAAATCTGTGACATATAACCCTCCACAATATTTGCATGACTAATAGGGAAGAAACCAAGAAAGGACAAACTTAGGCTAAGCATCAGAAAAATCTTAATAAAGGTATTTATCCAGGGAATAGCTTTCATAGAGAGCTATTGGAACCACTCAGCCTGAACTTGCAAACTTAGACTGGCCAGAACAAGAATATATTGTGTGGAACAGTCTGACAGAGAGATGGGGTACATGACTTAATCAATTGGTGCTCCATGGACCTACATTTGTCCCTTTGAATTGAGTCCATTTTCAAACCATGACACTTCTTATTATTGTCGTGTAGACTAGGAATCGCTCAATGTTTCCAGAAGGTTTTTTGACATGTTTCAGAAAATGAGCACCTTCTGTACCTTGGGTAACTACTTAATGATTAATGTGGTTTTTAAAAATAAATTGAACTGTGATCAGAATAGCAGGTGAAACCAAAATTAGAGGGGTAACAAGTACATGGGACAAAATAAAATGGTTAGGTTCCCTGGAATGATTAGCGAAGTGGTTGCCACTGGCAATGGAAGGACATTTGGCCCCCTTTGGTATGAAAGAACACCCATGGAGAGGAACTAAACAGAACAGACACCAAGTGGGGTATGTAACCACAAGCTATACCAGTCATATTAAAGTACATTTTTCATTGCGTCCTAATGCTACTTTTTCATGTAACCAGGCACTAGAGTTGCCACCAGAATGGCTGCATTTGGGGCTGGGAGGTTGAAAAGGAGTGATACATGAGCACCTCATTATTTAGACTCAGCACATTTTTTCTATGAATAATTTTTTTGATTCTGTCCTACCATATTTTCATTCTCTCACCCAGATCTTGAGAACTTAGCTCAGAACTGATTTTAGCTTCAACATTACCTTTAAGATTATAGGAATTGTTGGTGCAATGACAAAAACAAAGGGGATAATCCATTGTTGGGAATGTAAGTACAGGAGTAAATTAAGTGGTGTGTAATTGTTTCTGTCAGTCTTAAATTTAGTATGTGTTTGTATATGAAATAATACATAATGTGCAAATGCATACAAAGATTTGTTTTAATAATACTACAGTTTATGTAAATCTTATCTCTCTTTTCAGTCTCTTGCTGAACAGGCCAAAGCTAGATTGCAGTTGGTTCTTGAAGCGGCTGGTAAGAGATGCTACATACTTTCTATTACATATTTAATAATTTTACTGCATTGTTTATAATATCACTAATGTGATACCTCTGTCCCAGCTGATTTCCCCCCCTCATTTTCGCAAACATTGAATCTTTTCCCCACCCTTCTACGTAAATTTCTAATTAGACCAAACCACTGTTCTCATTTGTATACCATTGTTGACCGTGTCTCAATTGTTCTGGGACATGAGGATAAATGTGTGTTAGTTATCTGCTACAGAAGAACTAGCATGTGAATTTCAAATGTTTTTGCAGCCATTGTTCTGGTTTTTGTTTGTTTTATGGGTTGCAAAGAAAGGGTGTGAAGGTCGCGGATTCTGTAAAAGCCTTCTTTAAAGAGGAGCAGATTCTAAGTCTGAACTACATTTCTGTGCCCTGTTAAAGGTTCTTGTACCTCCTGCACACATTGTCCCAGACATTCAAGAAGAAAGATAAGACACAAGGAATGAGGTTTAATTAGGCCACAGCTTTATTAACTTAACTGATCTGTGAGCTATCTGGCAGTGACTTGTACAGTGCAATCTGTGGTGGAGGACTGCTATCATCCCTCCACACCTGGTCCGATTACAGTAACTCCTACAGCCCTTCTCGTGTATGAGGGTTAAGGGGCTGAGGAAAGGGGGTTGTCACCTCACTGTACCAGATATTACGTACACCAACACTGTTTTCCAGTTGCTTTGGAGGATGTCCCACCCCGCCCCCCGCTCCCCCCGCCCAAGTCCACTTCCAGATCTGGCTTATCAGGGAACTGGGCCCCTATTGAATTAGTATCAGCACTGGACACCTGGCACCAGAGGCACCAGCAGTTAGCTTGGCTGACTTCACCCCAGCCCTGCTAGATTTCCAGATTGTTAACCATTCTGATAGAAATTTGTATTATTTATTCCTTGAATAACTCTAGTGTTGGTTATACAATTTTGTGATGGGCAATCTCCAACCTTTCTGACTCCATACTTTAGCTACTTGTCAATTTACCCCTCTCATGGCCTTGGCCACTTGTGAAATCCTTGCAGTTCCCCCGCCAAACCCTTTGCTGTGGCATCTCATGCCAATTATAGTTACCCTGACTTGACTCCTAAACTTTGTCCGATCCCTTTACTGAATCTCCAGATTTGTTTTCTCCTAGGCTATGTCTTCACTACAGCAGTAGGTCGATTTCCTTTAAGTCGATTTTTTAAAGCAGACTGTATAGAGTCGATTTTGTGTCTCCCCACAAAGCACAGCAAGTCGACAGTGTCTGTCCGCACAACTGTTGCAAGCGTCGACATAGCGAGCGTTGCACTGTGGGTACCTATCCCACAGTTCCCGGAGTCCCCAGCAGGCACCATTTCGAGTGCTGCACTATGGGTAGGCATTTCATAATTTCGCACCCTTTTTTCGTGCCGCCAACCCCATTTCGAGCGGTGCACTGTGGGTAGGCATCCCATTATTCAAGCCCTTTCTCCACGCTTCGCTAACGCCATAGCATTGCAAGCATGGAGCCCGCTGATGCCACCACTGCAGTACTAGCCGTTGTGTGGACCTCGCGCACTGTTGTGGATTTTATGCTGTACCGTCTGCAGAGGAATGTGATCCGGAGACAACTGCGCTTTCCGGAATCCAATGACAGTGATGAGGAGATGGACCTGTACATGCACAGCAGGGACAGGGACACTGACGTTTTTGGAAGTAGGGTGACCGACAATCTGGCAAATTTGGTGGCAATGGGGCAGGCTCATGCCATGCAACACCGATTCTGGGCCAGGGAAACAAGCACTGACTGGTGGGATCGCATAGTGCTGCGGATCTGGGATGACTCCCAGTGGCTCAGAAACTTTCGCATGCGTAAGGGCACATTCATGGAACTTTGTGACTTGCTTTCCCCGGCCCTCCGGTGCAAGAATACCAGAATGAGAGCGGCCCTCAGTTCAGAAGCGAGTGGCGATAGCCCTCTGGAAGTTTGCAACGCCAGACAGCTACCGGTCAGTCGCGAATCAGTCTGGGGTTGGTAAATCTAAAGTGGGATCTGCTGTGATGCAAGTAAGCAGGGCAATCGTCGAGCTGCTGCTACCCAGGGTTATAAACCTTGGAAACCTGCAAGCTACAATAGATGGCTTTGCCGCTATGGGATTCCCTAACTGTGGTGAGGCTATAGATGGGACTCATATCCCTGTCCTGGCACCAGACAACGAGGCCGCAGAGTACAGAAACCGGAAGGGAGATTATTCTATGGTCATGCAAGCAGTGGTTGACCACAAGGGACGTTTCACCGACTTGTACGTGGGATGGCTAGGAAAGCTTCATGACGCTCGTGTGTTCAGGAACTCTAGGATATTTAGACAGCTGCAGCAAGGGATTTTCTTCCCTGGCCAGAAAATTACTGTGGGGGGTGTAGAAATGCCAATCGTTAACCTTGGGGACCCAGCCTACCCCTTAATGCCCTGACTTATGAAGCCCTACACAGGAGCCCTGGACAGGGGTCAGGAGCTGTTCAACTACAGGCTGAGCAAGTGCAGGATGGCAATAGAGTGTGCATTTGGCCGACTGAAGGGGAGATGGAGATCATTACTGATTCGCTCAGACATCAGCGAGAGAAATATCCCCATTGTTATTGCTGCTTGCTCTGTGCTCCACAATCTCTGTGAGAGCAAGGGGGAAACGTTTATGGCGGGCTGGGAGGCAGAGGCGGTGTGTGTGGGGGGGCTTACAGGCTGTCTCGCTCGCTGTGTCCAGACTAATTGCAGTCCGTATTTCAAACAGGCAACCATGAATGACATAACTCTGCTTAGAATTTCTCTGAGAGAGAGAGAACGCATGTTGTTGGAATCATTTCAAAATCCTGGTCCATTCGCCGCAATGCTATGCTGCTCAATGATACCAGACTATTTACTACTTTCGTGGCGTGGGATGGTCTCCTATCACGGGGGGCCGGACAAGGCAGCTCTCCCCAGAAATCTGGTGCGGAAGATTCATCACTACCTCCTGGATAGCTTCATGGAAATGTCCGTAGAGGACTTCCGGTCAGTACCCGAGTACATCGACAAGCTCTTTGAATGAAAAGGGACCAGACCAGCAATGAAAGCACACCAAGTCCTTAGGTCCAGTTAATCATTAATAAATGCTTCCTTTAAAAATCATGAGTCATCTAATCCCTTAAAAAAAAAACACTCACCAGAGTTTCCTTCTCCGGTTTGGGTACCCGCTTGGGATGGTTCGCTGACTACTGGCTCCAGGGTGATAAAAAGCTCCTGGCTGTCTGGTAATAATACTGTTTCTCCGTTTGTATCCTGCTGTTCCGTGATATTTCCGTCGTCCTCCTCCTCCTCCTCCTCCTCAGGCCTGACCATTATCCCATGGGTGGAGTCCATGCAGACCGGTGCGATGGTGGTGGGGGCGCCCCCCATTATCTGATTCAGTTCATTATAGAACCGGCATGTCCGCGGCGGGCCCCCGGAGTGTCCGTTTGCCTCTTTGGCTTTCTGGAATGCTTGCCTCAGCTCCTTAATTTTCACGTGGCACTGTTGCGTGTCCTTGTTGTGGTCTCTTTCCAGCATGGCCTTGGAGACTCTGGCGAACGTGTTGGCATTCCGTTTGTTGTTGCGGAGTTCCAACATCATGGATTCCTCTCCCCAGATAGCGATCAGATCCAACACCTCACGACTGGACCATGCTGGAGCTTTTTTCCTCTGGCTGGTCTCCTGTGCTGCTGAGCTCTGCATGGCGGCTTGTGATGCTGAGGTCTGCATGGCGGCTTGTGCTGCTGATTTCTCTGAATGGCGACTGAGCTGTGTAGGTGAGCTGGCTACGCTGACCAAACAGGAAATGCTATTCACATGTTCCCGGGTCTTTTCCTGTCTACCTGGCCAGAGCAGCGAGTTGAGAGTGCTGTCCAGAGCGGTCACAGTGGAGCAGTGAGGCAGTCCAGAGCGGTCAGAATGGAGCATTGTGGGACAGCCTCTGGAGGCCAATAACATCCCATTCGTCCTCAGTAGTCCACAATCGATCCAGAGATGTCAATTTCAGCGCTACTCCTCTCGTTAGAGAGGAGTACAGAAGTCGATTTTGAGGGCCCTTTAAATCGATGCAAATGGCGTCTGTTTGAGGACGGGTACAGGTTTATGTCGAATTAACGTCACTAAAGTTGACATTAAGCTGTAGTGGGGACCAGCCCTTAGCTGCACACTGATCCATTCATGTGGCCTCTCCCTGACCAATGAACATATAAGAGGGCATCTGCTGACCTCAGAATGTGTTCCCCCAATAAACTCAGAGCTGCTGCTGGTCCAGCACATAATAGTTCCCAGACCATAGAGAAGGGACTTATTTGTCATCCTTCTGTTGCTCAGAAGACAGTGGGCTTCTATAGAGCTCCTGACTCCTTACCCACACGCTTACCTCGCCACCCCTGACTCCAAGAAGCTGGCTCTTGCGAGGGGGGAAAGGACAGGAATCCCCTGCTGCTTCTGAGACTGTAGGGATGCTTTTCTCAATGCTACTTTAATACCTTGAAAATGTTACTTTTGCCTACTGGTTTTGCCCTTTTATGCTTGGCAAATATGGCTTTATATTTCTTCTATTCAAAAGTCAACATGGCTACCTCTATTAAGAGCAATGCTTTTAATGAATTAAAATTGTACTTAATATCTTGGATTAGGAGGGATGACAAAGGCAAGCGGTGTCAGCAGTTGGTGTATTAGTTCTGGGTCTGTGGATGGGAATTTCTGAGGGTAGTAGTCAGAGCACCAAGGGTTGTATGATAGCTGTATGCTTGTAAAGACTATACAGTCATTATGCAGATCAGTCCTTGCTAGTCAATAATAGCATAGGGAATTCCATAATATAAAAGTGCATGAACGGTTCTGAGGCTGTTACTGTACAGTAGTCCTCTAGTGCTCTGACTCAGCCAATTCCATTTCGGTATCCTCATGGACATGCAGGATTTTGGACATGTGTGAGAGAATTAGAACACACACCTTACAGAATATTAAATTGTTAACTTGTGAATATTTTAAATACTAAATCTATTAGTAAGAACCTATTTTACTTGAGTACAAATTCGCATGGTGAACAGTACAAGGGGACCAGTTATGGTGTTGCAGCCTGAAAATTAAGAGTTCTCAGTGAAACTTTGTAAGCAGCTCTCTAGCATAATTATAAACAATGCTACTATATCTAGATTTAATAATATCTTATTTCCATTAAATCAAAAATCAATGATTTTGTAGTACAGATGCTACTAAAATAAATATATGTAAACATTAGTAAGTATGCACAAGTTACTCTGCTTTGAAATATTTGTTTTGTGTTCTATTTTGTTTTAAGCACAAGCATATACTTTTGTTAAAAGCATAAGATCAAATTTTCAAAGTGGCCATTGGATTTGGGTTCCCCAATACCTGTGTTTTGACTCTCAGACATGCTGATCACCTGCAGCTGTACAGTAAACCCTCGATTTAACGGACCTCGATTTAATGGACTTCTGATGCAACGGACAAAATTTCTGAGCAAGTCTGATGCATCTGAAATCCATTTCTCGCGGGCTGGCTGCTGGCTCCCGGCTGCCGCCCGGGTCCAGGCAGCGGGCGGGCTGGCTTCCGGGTCCCGCACGGCTCCCGGCTGCGGGCGGGCTGCCGTCTCCCACCCGAGTCCCGCCAGCAGGCGGGCTGCCGTCTCCCGTCTCCTGCCCGAGTCCCGCAAGCGGACGGGCTGGCTGCCGGTTCCCGCCTGGCTCCCGCCTGCGGGCGGGCTGCCGGCTCCCGCCCGAGTCCCGCAAGCGGGCAGGCTGGCTGACGGTTCCTGGCTGCCGCCCGGGTCCCAGCAACGGGCGGACTGCTGCTCCGACAGCTCGGTTTTTTTTATTATTAAATAACGGACTTTTTGATTTAACGGACACCCCCTCGCCCGAATTAGTCCGTTAAATGGAGGTTTTACTGTACTTCTGTAAAACAAGTACTAGGTGTCTGAAGTTGGGCATCTGGAGCCAGAGGCTACTTTGGAAATTTTTTGCCTAGGATTTTATTTTATATTGCAGAAGAGTGTTGGTGAATATTTTCATTGGCATTTGTTTAATAATTTCAATGAATTAAATGTTGTTCATAGGTGTTTTCCTTGATTGCATCAGCATTTATGTAGTTTACTCAAAAAGGGCTGGAACATTAATCTGTAATCATATTTGCAATTTTACTGCAGTCCTCCTTAGTTCCTAAATCTTACACGTTTTGTTTTTCCATATACAACTTTTTGTTGTTTTTAGTGCATAAAAATAGAACTTTCAGAATTTCTTACAAATATTATCAGTAAGTATGTGTGCTGTGCAGTAATTTCAAGTCTTCAATTTTAATTTGTATTCTCTTATGTTTCATAGATTTAATTGTAAAATATACTTTAAAAGTATTCAGTCTTTTTTCTTCTTCCTTTTGCAGACCTTTTTTTTTCTAAAGGGAAATACTTTTGATATTTCCAGCAAATATTCACATTTTTCAATAATGCAACTAACGTCTGATATTTCATAGTTTCAAATGTATGCATTATTCTCCACATCTTTTAATATGTCTTTGAAGCATATAATTATAAAATAGATGTGACAGCAGAGACCTCAAAAAGTACAATTTGTTTATACTACTCACAGCTGTCACACCTCATTTTTTAATTTAACACCTTGAAAATGTATTAACAATACCATGAGTTGTATATCATCATGACCTGAGTCCTGTGGATTTCAAGAGACATTTAAAATGGTTGTGACACTTTATAATTTTAAAAATTCGCACCTGGACACTGAAGTTTAAATTGGAGGTGCAAATTGCTCATGGATGACTTGAGAGAGGTTTAATGTATTCATTTATCTTAAAATTTAAAATGTAGGGAAAATCCCTTTTCCTGTCTATTTTAATGCTGAAAATGGAAAATCAAAAAAACCTATAAAATCTTGCTCTGTTTGTTTGTTCTTGGTCAGTTAAAACTGAAGTTGACAACATTGTCATGAGAAAGATGTGGGGAAAGGCTAATGACTTACTTTCTTCCATTCATTTTTTTGTTTTAAAAAAATGAGAACTTTTATATCATTTATGTCAAGTTCTTCTGTGCCAGAATTTTACCAAGCAATATTTTTCAATACAATGATTGTAGCCCTCATTACTGTAATGTGATACTCTTTTTTGAGAGAGTTGTTTTCAATACTGAAAATACAGCTAGTTCAACTTTTTAGAATAATAACCTGGGGGGCAGGTACTAGTCCAGGTTTCAATAGTACTTGTGTATTGCCGTATTACTGTTGTTTGTGTTTATAGTTACTGTTGTCACATCACTTTTTTTATAAATTATCTAGATTTGCGATATTTGTAGTGCATTGAAAACTGTCCCCAGATTTTTTTAAAAATAGACTGAACATTTTGTTGCCTTTTCAAGGATTTGACCATCCATGTGTTTACCAGAGTTGTTGAACAACAGTTGTTTCAGTATAATGTCAATATTTATAGTAAGCTGTATCTGAATATGGTGTAGCTTTAAAACTTAAATTTGGTGACAATAAACAAATGATTTTGCCTTTTATACACTACAGTAACTCCTCACTTAACACTGTAGTTATGTTCCTGAAAAATGTGACTTTAAGCGAAACTATGTTAAGTGAATCCAATTCCCCCATAAGAATTAATGTACATATGGGGGTTAGGTTCCAGGAAATTCTTTTCACCAGACAAGACATTATATACATTGTAAACAATTTTAAACATCAACAATGATGATTGTGAAGCTTGGTTGAGGTGGTGGAAATATATATATATATTTTAACTTTTATATATATATATATATATATATATATATATATATATATATTATAAAAAAAATTGCTCAAAAAAAAAGAGAGAGAGAGAGAAAAATTAACTTTCGGCATAGGCCAAAAAGAAAATTTAAACCCCAAAGGTGAATATTATTTTGTAATAGTTGATGAGTGTGAAAATCAGGATTGCTGTTTTTTTGGGTCTTTTTTTATTATAATGGGTGCTGATTATGCCTACCCTATAGTTTTGTAGCTGTATTTTATTCATGTCAATCTGAGTTCCAAGAAAAGATGGAAGTTAGGCTAGTAAGAAAGGATTTAATGCTAAATTCATGGCAATTACTAGAAAGACATGACTGTGTTAACTAACTACAGACAATAATCCTTAGAGGCACTCTCACACAGGAGGGAACTTCAGAAAGAACATTCCATACAAAAAGGAACATGGTACATTAGAGGCTGTTGTTTCAGGTAACGTATTTGTGTTTAAGATTTTTCTCTTCACAATCTGGAGGATTTTGCTTGATCCTTCATTGAAGTCATAATATTTTGTTTGGCATGTAAAATTGTAATGTACAAGTTTAGAATCCTGTGGAATTAAACAAGAGAAGGAAGCTGATATGTTGAAATACAATAATATTTAATATTTACAACCATATAAGGCTTGAAAGCTCCTTACAAATGTTAATGATTTCTAATCCGATACAAATGATATGGCCAAAGTTTATCAATTTTGATGTCTAAAGTAAGCTGCATACAAACAAAATGTGTTTGATTTTTTTTAAAGAACTGCAGAGCATGCATAGGACCCGCTCACCATGCACAACTTCAGTGGGAATTATGGGTGTTCGGCATTTCTGAAAAATACATGTTTAGTGCCTAACTGTAGGCATCTAGTGTGAAAATTTTGATTTGTATCCTTTAAAGTAAAAGTATAGTAAAAGGCTGATGAAAAGAGATGGAGTTAACTTTCAAATATCAGAGAAAAGTTTCTTCTGACTTCTAGTTATTGCCATGTGTGGATTGTCTGGCTACATGTTTAATAATTAACTACATTATCCATAACATTCATTTGGTAAACCTTTATAGTAAAATATCACCTGCAAGAAGCCTTTGTATTCCTAAATTATGTGGGTTTGCCATATAGTTCATGTTAAATCAATCTAGTTTCTCTGTCAGTATAGATTAATGAGTCTGTGTATGTGTTCTGAGTAAACCAGGCAGTAGCTGAAGTCACTTAAGCACTCTACATTAATTGTTTTAAGAAACTAATTTTGGTTTATAAAAAACTCTCTCTCAATAGAGATTATTGCTCACAGCTATACATTTATATTTGTGTGACTTTTATTTACTTATCTATCTTAATATTTAAATAGAAGAAAGCTTTTTTAGCATAGTCTAACAATATCACAGCAACATACCATGTTTGAGCAGATGTTAAGCAGGCAGTAGCTGAATGTTAATTTTGAGAGGGTGGTATGTTTAAGCCTATCTGAAGTATGTTGCATGTGGGCTTTCCAGACTTAGTTACAATGCTGTGTCTCTTGGGAGAATTTTAAAGCTAAACCTCTTTCTTTTTGTCACTCTATATGGACTCTCTCAAGTCAGTATAAAGCAGATCATCCCTAGGCTAAAGCTCTTCAGCTTTTGTTATTGGGCTCAGTAGACCTGTAATTAGGCCTCCTGGCAGGCCTTGCAGGCCAGTTAATGGTCATATGGAGTTTCTATGAGGCAGACTGGCTTTGTATAAATCCTTCGTAGGGATACGTTTATGGGTCACTTCCTACCAGGACCATGCTTTGTCCCTGTGCCCCACGGGCTGACAGGGAGCAGGTTCCCTTGACCATGGACAGCTCAGTTTGCTACTCACAATCTACTCAGCTAATCCCCAGTGTAAACAGAGGATTTACCAGAGCTTCTGTCACTTACAGTTGCCAAACCACTTGGGTGTCTGTGATTTCTTTCCCAGACTTCATTACTGAAAGAGAAGAGTATAAGGTTTAGCCTTGTTTGTACATTAAATATGCACTATTTCTTTTCAGTAGTTTTAAGAAAAAAGTTTCAAGGTATTAGATATATAGTCTTACTAAAGAACACTGAAATAAGATTAAAACAAATCAAAATCTGATAGGTTGTGCTATAAAAAAAATTGTATAAGGCATCCATGTTTTTTCAGAAAATTTAAAATATGGATGGATGCTTTTAATGTAAATATACTGATATGAAATAGTATATGGACATTTTGAACCCTTCATCTTACTGTTCACACAAAAGTAGCTCTGAAAAAATTTCCGTAGTGATAAATAAAATTTTCTTTTTTTCCATATAAAGATGATTACAAAAGGTGATTGATCTGGATTTTCAAAGGTTTAGAGTTGAAATGAGTGCCTGATCTATTTTTGAAATCTACATTTTAATCTATTATTAAAATAGCATGCAAAAATACAGTATTTTTGTGGTCAGAATTGTTGAGGAAGTTTAAAGGAGATTTCAGAACTCAGATGTTAATATGACATTAGCAATATACTCTAAAAACTGATGAATAGAATTCTTAAGGATTTTACATTGTGTGACAGCAATTCTGTCTGTTTTAATATTTAACTTATCATCCTGTGCTTATACTGTCCATTTCCCTCTTTTTGTTCTCTATGGCACACATCGTATTATATTTTTTCTTTTTTTAAAGAATTTAATGGAAAACTATAAATATACTGGTGTTATCTAGTGTAAAAATGCAAATATTGGAAGATATTTGTAGCATGTTTTTTTTTTCCAGTTGTTTTCATTATATGTTTCTTCTTAGAGAAAACAAATCTTTATTTCTCCTGGCCTTATCTATTAAATAAATGGTCAAATATTCTGCACTCTGTGGTACCAAAATAGTCCATGACAGATGTGGCTGAAAGGACCACATACGTAGACGCTATGATTTTAGTCTGGTGGAACTAATAGGATCACTCATTACTTTATAGATTCTTGCTTTTCTTTTCTTTAATGAAAACTGTTTAGTTAAATAGGCTGGCCTTTATTTTGCTCTTTCTCTGGATATGGAAAGATTCTAAATAGGGCATGAGGTAGCAAATATGAAAACATTAAAACTTTACTTCTAATTGTGATTATTAAGAAATTACTGATTTTTAAATTCATTGATGAACTTTTTATGTTTGTAATGGCTTTGGTTGGAGTAGTGTTTTGTGTAGCTCTGCGTAGGGGAACATCATAAACCCTTCCTATTTTTTAAACTTGTATTATATTTTAAGGTAGCAGTTTTAGAAGACTCAGTAAAGTGTGTGTATATACAGAGGGTGTAATAGCATATAAAGTATGTTACATATTTTATGGAATTTTAAAATAGCATTATAAATAATCCCATTGAGAGAAATTGCTAGAACCTGAAACACTTTATGGGACTGAAATTTATTTTTTTTCTTGTGCTTTCAAGTAAGTATCTTTGACAAGTGTCTATTGAAATTTTTCTCAATAAAATATCAGTTCTGCCAAGAAACACATGGTGATGCAGAGAACAAATAACCATATAAACCAAGAATGCTTTGATATAAGGCTTTAAGGATTTTTTGGATAGCAACTCTTGAATCAAGATAATGAGAACATGACATAGGGACATATGCAGATAATGAAAGACGTATGAACACATAAGGACTGATACACCTCTGTGGGCACAGGCAGGTACAATTTTAAGCTACTTGCACCAGTAGCACAAGTTGCACCCAAGGGGTATTCAGCAGTACTGCTACGGCCTTCTTCCAGGAGTTCCACCAAGATGCTACTGTAAGGGCATTCATTCTCTGCAAGGACTTTGGGATTCACTGCCTCTTTGAGTCTGAAATATCTGGAATCTGTTGACATTTCAGACACAATGCAAGGCCAGTGTGCTTGAGAGGACACTTAAGGAGGTCTGAGACTGGTTGGAAGTGTGATTTGATGCTTCACTTAGGGATTTGGAAAATCCACATTCCTGACCTAGTCCAATTATACAGACCTAACCGCTGATATAGACAGTACAACAGGGGTTAAAGAGTTTGTAATGGTGTGTTTTGTTGTGGTACTAAGTAGCCTGAGCAATGTCTTACATCAGCAGACAAGGAGAGACAACATCAGTTCTGTTCTGGGTGAGTAGCACTGGCAGCGGAAGTCCTGCCCCAGCAGTACTGGGCATGCTCCAAGTGCTCTAGGAGTATAAAAGGAGAGAGCTCAGCTCATTCTGGGCTGTCAGCTGTAGGAAAAGGACGTGCCTGAGAAGCTCCTGCGGAGGGCCAGCCACAACCACTGACTACCCCGATGGCTTGAGCCACTCTAGACTCGCTTGAACCTCGGAGGCTGAATCAGTTGATTGAAAAGATGCCAGAAGCACATCCAGGAGGGCCAATTAGTGGCAAATCACTGAAATCTGCCTTTGATGTGGCTGACACAGCGCTAGGTCCATCTCCATGGCTATAGTGATGTGACAAGCTCCATTTATCAGCCTTCCCGAAAGAGGTACAATCCATGGTTGAGGACCTTCCTTTTGAGGCCAGGAAGCTCTTCTCTGAGAAGAATGATAACTCCTTTAACATCCTGAAGGTCTACAGGGCTACCCTCAGGTCACTGGGGATCTATACGTAATGACAGTTTAGTCCCCAATCCTAGCATATACCACAGGTGTCTCAGTACCAAATTCAGCATCACTAGGAGTTGCAAAGAAAGAAATTCCCTAAATGCAAACTACCTGGTTTTGCACAATCTTTGCCCCAGCCTTCTGCATCTAAACAGCACTTTTGTTGGGCAGGTTGCTGCACCGTTAGACCACTCCCCCTGCCTGAGACAGCTGACCATCATCCACACCTATTTGGCCACAGATTGGCAGCATTTTGCAGTGCCTGGGAACGCACAACATGGGAACAATGGGTCCCAGAGATCATTTGAACTGGGTACTCCATCCATTTTTACCACTCTACCCCCTCTACAACACCCTTTCCGATCCCTCTTCAGAGACCCTTCTGACAGTTGTTTACTATTACAGGAGATAGATTGCCATCTCAAGTTAGGCGCTATAGAACAAGTAACTCAACATCTACAAGGCAAGGGGTTCTACTCATTATTTCCTAATACTCAAAAGGAAGGGAGATTGGAGACACATATTAGACCTCAGAGCTCTCAAGAAGTTTGTCAAGGCTCAAAAATTCAAGATGGTTACTTTATCAATGATCATTCCAACATTGGAGCAGGAAAACTGGTTTTCAGCCCTTCATCTCCAGGACACCTACTTTTCATATCTCGATCATACTGACTCACGGACAATTCCTCAGATTCATTCTGGGACACTACCAATCCAGAGTGCTCATACTCTACTGGATCTAAATTTATGAAAATATTAATTCATATGTGTTAAGACCAGAAAACATTGTGACGAGCAATCACTAGGAAGTGCAGTTACGCTTCTAAGTCAACTCCAGGAGAGTGCATAATGGTAGTATTATCAGAGAATGACCTTGCTGTTATCTGTGTGTTTGAGAACCAGTTCCCAGCTGCATGAGTGTTTACCCCGTCTGTGTGAGAATGAATGCGTGGAAAACCAAATAGAGAAACTAAAGCAGGACTGCGTAATCAATAAGTGTTGACCAATCAGTTTGTTGCTTGCTATTAATGAGATGAGTATGTATGAGATGCAAATGAACATGAGTATATCTGTGCTGACACACCTCTTTGAGTTGAGCTTCCTCCTTGAGCTTCTCTAGACATCGCCCGAGTGTCAGTCATCCTATATTGCGGCCGTGCTGGCAGATAAGCCCCCCAGCACGAAATGCCGCCCCCTCCAATAAACTCACTACTTTCCAACTAGCCACCTGTGTGAAGCCTCGTTTCTCCCAGCAACAAGATAAGCCCCCTGCAACGATATGTTTCCTCCAGTTGGAGGAATCCTCTCTGTGTGGGACTTAAATGTAGTTATTACCTCTGTGATGGGGCCTCCCTTCAAACCAATATCATCATGTACTTTGTATTACTTATTGATTAATGTGTATTTTTAGAGACAGTTACCTCTGCTAGGAGGCTGAGAGATTCAAATTAACTGCTGGCCCTCCATATCGTATTTTACATAAGGATAGCATGACTCTAAGGCCTCACCCAAAGTTTATACCTAAAGTAATATCAGACTTTCTTCTGAACCGATTTAGTGTTTTTTTTCTAAGCCTCGTTAATCTTCTGGGGAAGCAAAACTCCATATATTAGTTGTTCTGAGAGCTCTCTCATTGCCTTCATAGAATGAAACCATTTCACAAATCACCCAGACTATTTGTAGCCTTTTGAAGATATGTCTAGAGGGCAAGGCATTACCACACAGAGACTTTCAAAGTAGATCTCTGATTCTATCAGGGTCTCATATAATTTGAACAAATTGGCTCCCTCCTCTCGTATTAATTCACATTCTACCAGAGCTCAACTTCCAAAGCATGCTTGAATCGAGTCCCTCTAGTTGAGATTTGTAGGGCAGCTTCTTGGAGCTCAGTACATATTTTTATTAATTATTATTCTCTAGTGACAGCTTCTACAACTTCTAGATCTGATGCCCAGTTTGCTGGGCAAGTTCTATATTCATTATTTGAGTAGATTCTGAGATCCTACCCCTTTAGGAGGTTAACTGCAAGCCTGTCACCAAGAATGGGATCCAAAATGTAGCGATAATCAAAGAAGAAAGCAGGGTTACGTGTGGTGTTCGAGTACTTGCTCATGTCTATTCCACAGTGGGTGAGCGTGCTCGCCACGTGCACCAGTGCCTTAGCAGTATCCCTAGGGGGGGAGCACTGCTGCGACCTCTGGAATGACGTCTCTATAGCACACTCTACGGGGAACCATGCGTTCCCCCCCACCCTCAGTTCCTTCTTGCCGCCAGTGACGGTGTATTGGAACTTCTGCTCCAGCTTTGTTGCAGCATTCCAGTTCATTGTAGTACCTTTAGCAGTAACTTTCCAGTTCTACAGAAGCGACAGAGTCCTGTGGCACCCAAAAGACTAACAAAAGTATTGAAGCATAAGCTTTCATGGGCTAATACCCACTTCGTCGGTTGCATGACCCCCAGGCTCCAAGCCTCTTACTCATGTAGTGTGGAGCAGCCTGGTACCGTCGGCACAGCCCTCACTAGATGTCAGGATGCTGATTACATCGGAGGCCTTGCAGGCCATGAAGGACATCATGAGCTTGTTGGTTTTCAGGGCTCTGTCCCTCGCAGCGCCTCGGTCCCGAAGAAAACCGCCGTTGGGCTCCAAGTGCCCCTCTCTGGCTCCGCAAGATCCTGGTCCAGAGACCTCTCTCCCCATCTGTCACGGTACTGAAATAATTTGGTACCGTGTAGATCAATGTGTGCACGAAATATTATGTGAAGGGGGTCATAACAGGTGTCTTATGTATGTATCTATTCCATATGTGTGTATCTATTCCATATGTGTGTATCTATTCTGTAACTAAAGTTAAAGGTGCCTGTAATTCAAGCTTAGGCTTGGCTCCTGTGAAGGCTCAGCTCTGCTTGGGGCTTGATGGGCCATTAAGAGCAATCAGTGACACAATGGACTCTGGGAGCTTGGAATGCCCCAATCCAGACAAGAAGGCTACAGAGAACCTGCAAAGCAGCCTGGGCATAATGGCTTCTGCCTGCAAATGATGAGTCATGCATGGACATGTGATCTGCCCATGTGACTCCAGGACTCCATGGGGCTGAACTTTTCTCAGCAGGAAGAAGGAGGTGTTTTCACCTGGGAAAAAAACTACAAATAAAGCTGCTAGAGCCCCTCCATTTTCGTCTTTACCTCCAGACTTCAGCCTGCCTTGTGTCCAGCTTTGGATGGAACTTTGCTACTCTGGGAACTCTGGACAATGGTACTGACCCATCTCAGCAGAGATGTTTTCCAAAGACTTTAATTTGAACCTGCAGTTTATTCTACCTTTGCTGCAAGCCTGAGCTAAGAGATGTGCCCTTACTGCATGCAATTGATTTCTTTTAACCATTCTTAACCCTCACCTATACCTTTTTCCTTTTATAATAAACCTTTAGATTTTAGATTCTAAAGGATTGGCTACAGCGTGATTTGTGGTAAGATCATTTGTATATTGACCTGGGTCTGGGGCCTGATTCTTTGGAATTGGGGAGAACCGTTTTCTTTATTTGGGGGATTGGTTTTCATAACCATTGATCCCCAGGACAGGTGGCTGCTGGTGGTGATACTGGGAATCTGGAGTGTCTTAAGGGGATTGCTTGTGTGACTTGTGGTTAGCCAGTGGGGGGGAGACCAAAGTCTTTTCTGTTTGGCTGGTTTGGTTTGCCTTAGTGTGAAGAAACCCCAGCTTTGGGCTGTAGTTGCCCTTTTGGAAGCAATCTGTCCTGATCTGACACTCACAGTTGGATCCCACCAGGAACAGCACCGTCACACCATCACAGCGACCAGTCAGCCCGTGGCTCCTGACCACGTTCAACCCTGGTGAAACAATCGGGCTGGGTGCCGTCCGGGCACAAGTTAGAGCTCTCCTCCCCACGCAGTGGCCGTCAGCACTGGGGCAGGCGCCGTAGATGCTCCTTGTTCCATCGGGGGCATCGGAGCTGCTCACGACACAGCCAATGCCAGCAGTCCCATTACAGTTCCTGCTCTGCCCAGTGCCGTTCTCAAGGATCCAGGCACGCTTCATCCGCTCCACAATGCCGTAGTGCAGGGCGCTGCTCACTCTCCAGCAGCGATAGCTCTGCCACTTACCGGTCCTCGACTTCGAGGTTCCGGTCCTGCGAACGAAGACGCCGTAGGCACTGCCGTCTCCAGGGCACCATGCGATTGTCCGCAGCCTCGGTCTCAGCACCCATGCTGGCTGACCAGCCCGGCCCGTCGGCACCACACAGCGCCCTGTGGCAACCAGCCCCGGGACAGTGGTGCCAGTGGGCGCCATGGCTGCCGATGCAAGAGCACCTGATCTGTGGCCAGTGCATCTGAAGGCCCTATCAGCTCCCTTGTCCCGATCAGGGGTACGTCTGCAGGCCGCGAGTCTTCTCCCCTGTGAAATGACTCAGACCCGGGAATTGGTCTCTTGGCACCGGCAGAGGCCCGCAGCTCGATGCCCGCCTCCTCTGCTCCCCGCCTCCTCTGCTGCCCCATGCCCCACAGGAGGACTTCAGGGAGCACCAAGACCTACTCAAAATGGTAGCATCGAGCCTGCAGATGCAAGCCGAGGAAATGGAGGGACCATCAGACTCTTTATTTAATGTGCTCTCCTCGGCACTGGGGCGTGTGGCTCTGCCCCTCCATGAAGGGGGTAGCCAATATTTTTAACGCCCTCTGGCAGACCCCGGCCTCGCTGGGGCCAATCTCCAAGAAGACGGAGAGAAAATACTTCATGTCGACTAAAGGGCACTAATACCTGTATGCCCACCCAACGCCCAACTCCCGGGTGGTAGAGTTGGTGAACCACCGAGAGTGCCAAGGGGAGCCCGTACCCACCCCTAAGAACAAAGACTCAAAAAGACTGGACTCATTCGGCAGAAAACTTTATTCGTCGGCTAGTTTCCAGCTGCGGCGGGCCAAACACCAGGCCCTATTGAGTCGCTACGACTTCAATCTGTGGGAGACTTTGCCAAAATTCAAATCCCTCCTCCCTGAGACAGACCAGAAGGACTTTAAGGCACTCATAGAGAAGGGCGCCATGGCTGCCAAGGCAGCCTTGCAGGCGGCATCGGACGTTGCAGACGCTCGCTCCATGGCATCTTCCATTTCGATGCGTCGGGCCTTGTGGCTGTTACTGTCTGGGCTATCGGCTGAAGCCCAGTCGCTAATTCAGGGCCTGCCCTTTGATGGGAAGGGCCTCTTTGTTGAGCAGATGGATGTTAAGCTCCACAGGATGAAGGACTCCCATACGATTTTGCAGACCCTGGGACGCTACGTCTCTCCGGCAAGGGATAAAGCCAAGGCACAGATATCCTCGTATTTTGCTGCTCCGCCAAAATACGAGCCACCCTATAAGAGACCCCGCGATCAGAGGTGCTCAGCTCCGCAGACCAGCCCCTCGAAGGGCAGGGGCCAGGAAAAGAGGCGATTTTGACTCTTTGTGGGAGGGGTGCCCTGACGTTTCCCGTGGGCCCCTCCCCAACAAGAAAAGTTTTGTTTGGCAACCGCTTGTCTGCCTTCTGGAATGGTCCTGAATAACGTCAGACCGCTGGGTCCTCAATACAGTATCCAAGGGGTATACTCTACCGTTCCTGTCGACCCCTCCCAGCCATTCCCCCGTCCCGGCTGGGAGTTGGGGACCCATCCTACATCCCCCTCCTGCATCAGGAGGTGGAACGTCTCCTAAACCTGGGAGCAGTGGTGGAGGTGCCAAGGGAGTATCAGGGCAGGGGGTTCTATTCCCGGTATTTCCTCATCCCCAAAGCAAAAGGAGGGCCCAATCCTGGATTTGCGGGGCCCAAACTGGTACCTGGCAAGAGCCAAATTCCATATGGTTTCCTTGGCTTCTAGTATTCCCTCCCTGGACCCCGGCGATTGGTACACGGCCCTGGACCTTCAGGACACATATTTCCATATTCACTTTTTCGAGGGGCTTCCTCCATTTCCTGGTGGGACACCGTCACTACCAGTTCACAGTTCTCCCCTTTGGTCTCTCCACGGCACTCCGGGTGTTCACGAAGTGCATGGCGTTGGTTGCAGCCTACCTCAGACACAAAGGTATCCAGATCTTCCCCTGCTGGACGATTGGCTGATCAAGGGCAGCTCACGGTCTCAGGTATGGCACCATGTGGAGCTGCTCCTGGTCACTTGTGCCAGTCTGGGCCTGTTGATAACTGAGACAAAGTCAACATTCATCCCGGTACAGCACATAGAGTTCATAGGGGCACTCCTGGACGCCTCCACAACTACGGCCTCTCTTCCACAGGGCAGGTTCGAGGCTCTCAAAGAGCTCATTCCCTCAGTCATGGACTTTCCTGTTAAAATGGCCAGGGCGTGCCTTCAAATATTGGGGCATGTGGTGGCATGCACTTACATGGTTCGCCACGCCAGACTCCGTATAAGGCCTCTTGGGCTATGGTTGGCCTCCCAGTTCTCCCCAGCCCAGGAAGAGCTGGACAAGGTCCTTATGTTACCAACCCCAGTGATTGCTTCCCTACGATGGTGGTCCTCACCGGGCAACATGCTTCAGGGGGTCCCATTCCCAGACGAAGCCCCCTCCTTGGACCTGGTGTCAGATGCCTCCAGCTTGGGCTGTGGAGCCCACATGGAGGATGCCCAAACTCAAGGGATGTGGTCAGTCTTGGAGCTGTCACTCCACATAACCATCAGGGAACTCGGTGATACGGTTGGCGTGCACAGTCTTTAGCTCACATCTAAGCATCAGGGTGTCAGAGTCCTCATGGACAATACCGCTGCGATGTTTAGCCCTCTGCCAGGAAGGCCTGTGCATGTGGGAGTTCTGTGTAGCCCAGAACATCTCCCTACGGGCCTTCCACCTGCCTGGCATCAGCAACATGCGGGCCGATCGTCTGAGCAGGGTTTTTTCCTCTCAGCACGAGTGGTCCCTCCACCTTGAGGTGACTCACCAGCTCTTCCGAGCGTGGGGGACTCCCTGGGTGGACTTGTTCACGACCTGGCAGAAACGGGGCTGCCTCCAGTTCTGCTCTGGGGGGGTCTAGGGAGAGGGGTGATCTCGGATGCATTCCTCCTGCCATGGTCCAGTCAGCTCTTCTATGCCTTCCTTCCATTCCCCCTCATTGGCAAGATCCTAGAAAAAGTGAAAGTTGACAGAGTGTGCATCTTCCTAATTGCCCTGGCCTGGGCACATCAGCATTGGTATAGGACCCTCCTTGACCTGTTAGTGGCCCACCCCCGTGGAGGCTACGGCTCCGTCCAGACCTCCTCTCCCAGGACAGGGGCTGGCTCCTCCATCCCAATCTGGATACTCTCCATCTGACAGCATGGTTGCTCAGTGACTAGATGAGAAGAGGAGGTGTTTGGAGTGAGTCAAATGGTCCTACAAAGCTCATAACTTAAAAATGTGGATTTTTCAACCAGCTAAGAAATATGGATTGGCACTTGAGCCAGAAGGGCAAGCACTTGAGAAAGGTACAAGACTCTGAAGACAGGTACATGAAATGAAAGTGGTTTTTCAGACACAATTAAAATGATGTAAGAAATGTAAATATTATTTTAAAAACAAGTTTTGCAAAAATAGCTGAATAACTCTATTTTCCATTAAGTAGTTTAGTCAAGCTATTTATAGTACATTGGAATGTCATTGATTTGAAATAAAGCTGCTAAATAGACTATAGTAAGTGTACTCATTGTTTAATGAACATTTATTGCTTTTAGAATTAATTCTAAATCTTTTAGAACAGTTATTTTTGTGGGTTTGTTTTTTTTATAAATCTGAGATCTGTTTTCCATACTAGCAACAAATGAAAGTACCTCATGCTTACATTATAACTAATGGGATTTCAGTAATGTTGTAGCATATGGTATAAATGATTTTGATGCAAATATGCATGCTAATTATGTGCAGATGAATCTTGCAGGCTTGCTATTGATCTTAAGTCAAAGACAAATTTGCAGTTACCTTAAGTTTTACATCTATTTGTATTTAGCAAACTTTGCCAAGTAATATAATTATATACTATTTTGGTTACAGAAACAATACACAGCTTCTTTTTTTTTAAACTCACCTCTTTGGAAAAAAAATTAATATTGCTTTGTGTGGGGAAAAAATGTTTTTTTCTCGTTTCATATTTAACATAAATCTGTGTCCACATTTTCTCTGTACAGATCCCTACTTTTGTCCATGGTCATTAAAGGTTTAGTCAGAGTGTGCACCCTTAAAATACATTGACAACCTTTCCTGTAAATCTCTGGATGCTTATCACCCTTCAGATTTGATTTCTCACAAGTAGTGAAAGTGAAGAGCTTTGGCTGGATTTTTATATTATGTATGCCCAGAAAAGGGTTTTAAAATGCTCAATCTGCTCAGGAACACTCTCTTGCTGATGGACATAGATAGTACATTGAAATGGTTAGGTCCTCTCCATTTCACTTCTGAATGTGATGTCTGCCAGAATCTTTCATTCAGAAGTGGGACGGGAGGAACAAATAGATTTAAATAAATAAATACAAATCTTATCTTTCCATTGTCCAGCCTTTCTGGAAAAGTATATTCTTGATACTTTTATATTGTTTGTTATTACAGAAGTGCCCTGCTGAACATGTCTCTTTAGGTTATATGCATTTCTGTGGCACACATCACAATAATAACTAAGCATCTCACATCCATGAATGAATTTTATGCTCACATTGTCACAATGAGATAGAGAAGTAGAAACATTACAGAGTTTAAGTAACATGCCCATGATCACATAGGAAGTCTTTGGCAGAGTCAGAATAAAATCCATATCACAAGAATTCTAGACTAGTGCCTTAGTCCTACCATCTTCTACTTTGCAAGTATAGGGTTCTATCCAAATTTGGTGGCCTCCACTCTATTATATTTTTCACTTGAAGTATAGTCTAGAAACATGTTTCACTAAGTAGGAAACATATATTTGATATTTCAAATGTAATAATGTGCATTCCTTTTAAAATGGACAGAAACCTGGCTACAAGAACAGATGCTACTATTCATTAAAAAAAAAAATTAAGCACATATACATTTACACAAAAATGCAAAATTTTAACCAAAGATGAATACTCATAAGTACCCTTTATCCAGTGCCACATCATAAAATGTAACTCAAAGAAACCAACAATTTGGCACTTATATCCCATGTTAACATCCATGCATTACAAACCAATGAATCCATCTCATCCTCTCAGCCCTCCACCCTTCCTCAAAAAAAAAAAAAAAAAAAAAAAAAGACGGTCCTTGCACCATGTCTTTAAGATCAACAAATCTGGTTTCTGTTGTATCAAAGGGTTAAATCAGTTTCAGAGACAAGGACCCCTCCCAGGGATTACTAGCTTGAGTATTTACATGTATCTGATGAGAGAATATGCCTTTACATGTGACCAGCTCTCAAACCATCTAGGTCTATATAAGTCAAATGTAATTGGTAGCAAATATATCCCTTGTAGCTCTGGTGTATGTAGCGTCTTTGAAGAGACACTTACCAAGTTGACAGCCACATTCTGCACTGTCTTGCATTTATGAAAGCTCTTAATATGCAGAGTACTTTTTGGTTTATTCTCAAATTGTTACATATTGTTAATGGCAATAAGGACTACACCTGAAAAGAAAATGTTGTAAGACTGAAAACTCCAGTCTTGGCAATTGCTGTCATCTGATAGCTCAGGTGCAGTCCAAAATCCTAGCTTGCAGTCCTAAGTAACAAATTATAGGCAACCTATAGCAGGTTGTACGTCCGCCCAGCTTCCCTTCATAGCTGTTCATCAATGGGTCAGGCCAGCCAGGTCGAACAGCCCGCTCCCCCGGTGCCGGTGGCACCGGGCCCTGTGACCAGCGCAGTAGTACTAGTGGGCACTGTGGCCCCCAACACAGCCCCCGGTAGGGGTTCGCTCGGTGGCCAGAGCCGCAGCAGGGCCATCAGCCTTCCGCTCCCAACCTCCGAGGAAGGAGTCGGTGGGACGTACATCCCCCGCACAGTGCTCGGAGTCCGACCAGGTTGTGGATCCTCCAGTGCCGGTGGACATGCAAAGTACTGCACCTGCCTCCTGATGAGGCGATTACAGCCCCTCCGTCCCGCAGGAGGATTCTATGGCCCACCAAGAACTATTAAAAAGGGTGGCATCAAGCCTCAACCTCCAGGCAGAGAAGGTGGAGGAGCCCTTGGACTCCCTGTTTAACGTACTATCCACTTCGGTACCAGGCAGGGGGTGGCAAAAATTTCAAATGCCCTGTGGCAAACCCCGGCCTCATTGGTCCCCATCTCTGAGAGTGGAACGCAAGTATTTTTTGCCCACGTAGGAGCATGAATACACCCACCCTGCCCCTAACTCCCTGGTGGTCGAGTCGGTCAAGATTCAAGGACACTGGAGTCATTCGAAAGGAAAATTTATTCATCCTTGAGCTTCCAGTTACGGGTGGTGAACCATAAGGCTCTCCTGGGCTGGTATGAGTTCAACCTGTGGGGCTCTTTGCCCAAGTTCGAGGTCTCTCTCCAGAAGCGTGACAGGAAGGAGTTCAAAGTGCTGATGAAGGAGGATACAGCGACTCCCAGGGCAACCCTGCAGGCAGAGTCAGATGCAGCAGACACTGGACATGACCAGTGCGGCCCAGACTTCCTTGCAGGGCCTCCAGTTTGATGGCAAAGCTTTGTTTGCTGAACAAATGGATATAAAACTGCATGGCCTGAAAGACTCCTGCACAGAACTTCAGACTCTGGGCCTCTATGTTCCGGCTTCAACTGAACCTAAGTGTAAGCCGCAGCAGGTTACTGCCCAGGTGCCCACTCTAAATACAAGCCCACTTATAAAAAGTTGTGGGACTATAAGAAACGCCTACAAAGGCAGTCTCTGCCTTCCCCCCACCCTGCCCCAAGGGCAAATAGGTAGGGAAATGGTGGTTTTGATGGGACGCCTGGGGAAACCCTACCAGTTCTCATCAGGGATCCACCCACAATAAAGCTCCCCTTCTCCTACCAATTCCTCCCATAGTGGTTGCAGCTGACCTCAGACTGATGGGTCCTCAACACCATTGCCCAGGCCAGGGTTACATCCTCCAGTTTACCTCCACCCTGCCCAACCATCCTCTGTTCCTGTCCCTCCTGGGGAACCCCTTTCACAAAGCTCTGTTCGAGCAGGAGGTGGGGGCGGCTCCTTGGCCTTGGAGCAGTAGAAGTGGTGCCAGTGGAGCTCAAACGCAAGGGGTACTACTCCCGTTATTTCCTTATCCCGAAGGCCAAAGGGAGGCTCAGACTCATCCTGGACCTATAAGGCCTGAACCAGTACATGGTGAAGCTCAAGTTCTGCCTGATCTCTCTGGACTCCATTATTCCCTCCCTGGATTCCGGGTGGACTGGTACGCCACCCTTGATCTGGAGGATGGGTACTTCCACATCCATATATTCGAGGGGCACAGATGCTTCCTCTGTTTCACGGTTGAGCAGGAGCACTACCAATTTATGGACCTCTCATTTGGTCTGTCCACTGCCCCCAGGTGTTTACGAAGTGTATGTTGGTGGTAGTGGCCTACTTCAGGCATGTGGGGTCCATATCTTCCCCTAACTGGCTGGTCAAGGGCAGCTCCCAGTCGCAGGTGCAGGATCACATGGCGCTCCGTCTGTCCACGTGCACCACTCTGAGCTTGTTGGTAAACGACACCAAGTCCATGGTAGTCCCAGTACAATGCATAGTTTATTGAGATGGTCTTGAATGCCATGTCGGCCAGAGCCTCCCTCCCACAGGACAGGTTTGAGAACTTGAAAGGGCTCATCAACACAGTCACAAGGTTTCCAGTGACAACAGCCAGAGCATATCTCCAGCCCTTGGGTCACATATCAGTGTGCACATATGTGGTCCGCCATGCCATACTCAGAATGAGGCCCCTCCAGCTCTGGTTGGCCTCAGTGTTCTCCCAGGACAAAGTCCTCGCTGTGCCTGAACCGGTGATCACCTCCCTACCATGGTGATCCTCCCTGGGGAACATGCTCCACAGTGTCCCATTCAGAGGCAGGCCCCGTCGATGGACCTGGTGTCCGATGCTTTGGATCTGGGGTGGGGAGCCCCGATGTGGGATGCTCAAACCCAAAGTCTGTGGTCTGTGCAGGCCCTGGTCCTCTACATAAATGTCAAGGAGCTGAGGGCGGTGCAGCTGGCATGCATGGCCTTCCACTCACACTGGGAGGGCCGGGTGGTCAGGGTTCTCATGGACAGCATGGCCTCGATGTTTTACATCGTAAGGCAAGGCGGGGCCTGATCCTCTGCCCTCTGCCAGGAAGCCCTCAGGCTGTGGGGCTTCTGTATAGCCCACGACATTTGCCTACAGGCCTACCACCTACCGGGCGCCTGGAACTTGCAGGCAGATGCTTGAGTAGGAACTTCTCCTCTCAGCATGAGTGGTTTCTTCACCCAGAAGTGCTGTAGAGACTTTTCCCCAGGTGGACCTGTTTGTGAATTGGCAGAACTGTTGCTGTCCCGGGTTCTTATCTGGCGGAGGGAGGGGATGCTATCTCCGATGCCTTACTCCTGTGCTGGTTGGACTGGTTTCTGTATGCCTTTCCCCCGTTCCCACTAATAGGCAAGGTCCTGGAAAAGAGAAAGATGGACGGGGCCCACGTCCTACTGATTGTCCCCATGTGGTCCAGGCAGCATTGGTATGGGACCCTCATGGGCCTGGCGGTTGCCCTGCCATAACTGTTGCTGTCCCGCCGGGGCTGCCTCTTCCACCCAAACCTAGTGGCACTCTACCTTACGGTGTGGCTGCTCAATGGTTAGGCTGGGAAGAGAGGGAATGCTCGGAAAGGGTTCAGCATGTCCACTTGGAAAACAGGCGACCCTCCATGTGCCGAGCCTACTTGGAAAAGTGAACTCAGTTTTCCTGATGGGTAGATGAGTGGGGCATTTTCCCTGTGGCTGCCCCAATCCAGCTCCTTCACCTTAGAGCCCAGGTCCTGGCGCCCTCTTTGTCAAAGTGCACTTGGCAGCCATGTCAGCTTTCCATCCGCCTGTGCAGGGCCACACAGTGTTCTCCCATGCTATGACTGGCTGATTCCTTAAGGGATTGGATCATCTCCTCCGTACACCAGGCCTCCATTCCCACAGTGGGACCTGAACCTGATGCTGGCCCACCTCACGGTCCCCCCCTCCCTCCCCGTTTGAGCTGCTAGCTACGTACTCCTGGTCGCACCTCTTGTGGACAGTAATCTTCCTGGTGGCAATCTCATCAACTTGGTGGGTCTCAGAACTGAGGACATTGACCTCTGAGCCCCTGTATAGGGTATTCCATAAGGATAAGGTCCAGCTCTGCCCAAATCCTTTTGTTGCTCCCAAAGGTGATCTCTGCCTACCACATGGGTCAGGACATTTTCCTGCTGGTCCTCTGCCCCAAGTGTCAGTGAGGAGCACTATCTCCAGATGCTGGATGTGCAACGGGTTCTGGCTTTTTACCTGGAGCAGACAAAACCATTCAGAAAGTCCTTGCAGCTGTTCATCACCTTGGCTGAACACATGAAGAGTTGGCCAATCTCCACTCAGCAGCTCTCCAACTGGATCACGTCATGCCTCTGTACCTATTATGATCTGGTGGGAATCCCCCTGCCGTCAATCATGAAGGCACACTCGACTAGGGCATAGGCATTGTCGGCTGCCTTTTTGGCCCATGTCACCATCTAGGACATTTGTAGGGCTGCTATGTGGTCTTCAGGTCACACTTTCACTTCGCATTATGCAGTCATCTCCCAAACTAGGGAGGATGCTGGGTTCAGCAGGGCTGTGCTTCATCTTGGGAATTTGTGTACTATTACCCACCTCCAACAGCTTGGAATCGCCTATTGTGGAATACACATGAGCAATCACTCGAAGAAGAAAAAGCAGTTACTTTTTCCGTAACTGGTGTTCTTCAAGATGTGTTGCTCATGTCTATTCCACATCCCGTTCTCCTTCCCCTCTGTCAGAGTTGTCTGGCAAGAAGGATCTGGGAGGCTGGGTGCAGTGCCCCTTATACCGTGCCATGGAGGCGCCACTCCAGAAGTTGCTAGGGGCACTCCCCTACCGGTACCGCTAGGAGAAAAAATCAGAGAGGTAGCCGTGTTAGTCTGGAATAGCAGAAGTAACAGAGTCCTGTGGTACCTTAAAGACTAACTAAACTTTAGTTAGTCTTTAAGGTGCCACAGGACTCTGTTACTTCTGCTAGGAGAAAAACTAGAAAAATTCCACGTGCACCTACTGTGGAATAGACATGAACAACACACCTTGAAGAACTCCAGTTACAGAAAAGGTAACTTTCTTTTTTCTAAGGTGACTTTGTCTTTGACCCGCAAAAATTAATATGTTACAGTGCAAACATACTTGAAATTTTGCACAGAAAATAATCACTGTTTCGCTATATTTGTCATGTTTGCACAGTAAGATAATCTTATTTAAAATGTGAGGTTCCGTTAACTTCAGTACTGTAGTGTACTTGTCCAGCATTTTAAGTGTGTCTTTGTATTATGCCTACCTCTATGTATTAATTTCTCACTTGAACAAGGAATGGTTTTAACTTGGATAACAAAATCCTTGTGTTAGTTATTGAAAGAGTGTTTATCACAACCTTATTAAATATGGAAACATAAGTGTGCCATTTTTTTCCAAATGGTTTCATTTGCTCATGTTTTCTTTGTTGACCAAAATGAATGAAATTAGAATAAACAATCTCTGAGTCATTTGTAATCATGAGCTGATTAATGGAGTTTGGTTTCATAGCCATTATTCATTCATAAACACCTGATATCTTTCCCATAAACAAATTGTGTTTGTCCAAATTAAGAAATTAAATGAAGCATTTGATGAGTTTATGATTGACCCTTCTAACTCTGAGCCCATTAGTCAGTGTCGTTATCGTACAAAACTGTTTGACTAATGTGCTATCTAAAGAAGCATGTGGATTTATTATGATTTCTGATTAATGCATGCTGCAAGCCAAACTACTAGAATGTAATAATTTTGATTCTCATTTTAGCAGTCACTGAAGATTTTCATCTCTGATGAAATGCATGTATGTCCCGTTAGATTTAGAGATTATTACGAGGTGTTGACTGAATACATCTTAAAATATTGGAGTGTATGTTTTGCAATGGGCATATTTTTTCAGTTGTTGGAGTTTACTTGAAGATGAGCCTCTGCCATTTAATATTACCTTTTTTTATTTGACTACCTAGTAAAAACAGACACACCCCAAAGGTACTAAAATACATTTATGTAAAAGGAGCTGTTACCTTGTTTTTCTCTTCTAGAATCTGTACATTTTTATTGTACATAAATTTTCAATTCTATATTTTTAATCAAGAAGGAAATATTTACAGTAAAGCTTTAACTACCTGCCTATGGAAACACTTTAGAACAGTGGATTTAAGAGGTTTTTAAGCTAATAGATTTTATATTATTTTCTAAATAATAGTATTTTTAAAATTATTAAATTATCAAAATGTGTTTTGTTCATATTGGACACAGGATAAGATAGAGGAAAAATATTAACTTGTGTACAGCCATTTGTTTTAAAATAGGTTGTTTTAAAAGTAGGTGTCTTTCAATAACCTATTCTCACTCAAACTTCTACAGTCATTTGCATTGGGAAAATATGAGAAGACAAAAAAAAGTGTTCATTTTGCTTCTTTTTTATAAATGGTATTGGTGTTACTGGATTGTACCCCAGAGATGCACAATTTTGATCTGATATCATGTCATTTTCCCAACTTCACCATCGGCAACAAGCCGTGCTGTTCCATCAACATAATGTACCCTGTGTCATAAGAAGTCACTAGTAATTAGACACACAAGGCATTGCTAGTTTTAGATATCAGATGCTAATAATATTTTTAGTATTACAGGGGGAGGACATAAAAAAGTAAAACTGGGGGAAAGTACGATAAGGTGTCAGAAGTAATGATGAGAAAAACTCATCCAGGGTAAAGAGATTTTTTTTTTTCCAAATGGAAAACTCTTGCTTTGGACAAGTATAGTTGTTTACAAAAAAGCCAAAGCAGGCAGTGGGAAGTATCAATAATATTAGACCAAATTGTTTGAGCCAAAGAGTAAGAAAACCAGAATAAATGTTGAACATGACCCCTGTTTTTGTCATTGATGGAACTTTGTCCCACTTCTAGTTTCTGCAATGACATTTACTATTACTCTCTGAACAATCCATTAGACTGATCATTCACAATAGTTGCAGAAGACACTGAAGTTCTAATTGCTTGCCTGCTTTAAAAAGTACTAGTTGTATTGATTACCTTAACAAAAGAGGAAAAGATTATTCACTCCTTTTGAAAGTAAATAGCAAGAAGCCATCGCATACTCTACTCTCTTTTAGGGCTTGTTAAATAATAGCCATTGAATAAAGTATTTAAAGAGTTTTTTAAATATTTTCCCCAAAATATTTGAATAACTTACATTAATTTCCCACAGTGAATCTACATTTCCACTGGTCAACCCTTCATTTTACCGGGGTCCATTGGATCCCTGTTTTAGACATCCCAGATCTGTGCGTGAATCTCTCAACCCCTCCAGGCCAACACAGATTGGCTCTCCTAAAAAGTCATCTTATCTGCTCAATGGATAGGAAATCTCACTACACTTTAATTTTATTCTCCTTCCTTTTTTATGTGTCTGTGATTCTGAAAAGTCCTCCTGCCTATAACCATTGAATATCTGTCACAATCTTTCTTAAAATAAGTCATATTTGATCATCTTAAAGTGGTAGCATGGAGTCATCACCCTGATTAGAGTAGGAAATCATTTGTGACCTTCCTTAAATTTTATGGATGCAATACAAGAAGCCTCTAGCCTGAATAATCAGTTACCAAAGAGTTAAGATTATTTTGAATGATGGTTGGAGTAGTTGCAGTACTCTAGTAAATCTTTGACATCCTTAAAACATTCCACATCTTCCCATACTCCAGGCAATGACTTCAGGCAATGAAGGAATTTTTCCCCTTGGCTCTAAATTCTCATGTTGACCTGAGAATAATCTGTGCTACTGTGTCTTTGTAGTACTTTGTATACCAGATGAATGTCAGGTGTCATTTTAACATGCCTTGCAACCATTCTACTTTAGCAATTTAGAAACAGGATGTATTTAACATCCGTTGACACTTCCTGTTGTTACTGTACCCACAGCCCATATTCCCACGAGACTGTCTTTTGTGGCGGATGAAAATTCACACAGGTTTGAGCTACGACTCCAGATGTTAGAACTTATTTTATAAGAGAGTTACCTGTTTCCAAATCACTGATAACTCAGAAAAAATGGTTTTGCATGCTTATGGATCACTATCTTAATAGGTAAAGCACAAAATGAGGTATTAGTTGGTGTCTGTTACAGACCCCCAAATCACACTGGGGAATAGGATAACAAACTCCTTATGCACCTATCTATACTTTGTAGGAAAAAAAGCTGCATGATCATTGGGGAAGGACACTTAAATTTGGCTTACATATGCGGAAGGTCTTATGCTGCCAGCTTAAAGAATTCTTGGAATTTCTGAATATTAGATGATGATTTCCTAACTCAGTGATGCAGCCAACACAGGGGAATTCTGTATTAGACTTCATCTTGACAGATGAAGAGGAACTGATCACAGAACAATTAATTAACAAAAATTAATGGTGACTTAGAGACAAAGGGTCATGACTTGATCACATTTATAATGTGCAAGCAGAATAAAGTTCAGACCAGTAATATATCTACTTGGTGGTTTTATAGGGCCAGTTGCACAAAGCTGAAAACAATTATGAGCCAAATCAGCTGGAGGGTGAGGGGGTGAGGAGGAGAAATTTAATTTAAAAAGATGTGAATGATACTTGGGAATTGCTTAACAAGACTTTATTAGATGACCAAAAAGCTACTATCAAGGAAGGCTATACAAAAAGTTAAAAGTTTTTAAAAGTTTTTTAAAAAACCAAAAACTAGTTTAGAGAGAAAGTGAAAGCAGCTGCAAGAAAAGGCTATATAACAAAAGGAGAAATTGATAGTAATGAGTATGTCAGAAGTTAGGGATTGTAGAAAATGGGTAAGAGAAGCAAAGGGATACAAAGAGAAATCTATGATCAGCATAGTTAAGAACAATGAGGAGGTTTTAAAAGACATATTAGGAACAAAAAGAATCCTAACAATGGTATTGATCCATTATTAGATGGAAATAGTAGAATTATTATTAATAATGCATAAAAGGCAGAAGTGTTCATTAAATATTTCTGTTTTATATTTGGGGAAAAACAGATAATGTAGTCCACTCTTTCCATTCCACTACTGTCTAACGCGGTGGTTCCCAAAGTGGGGCGCACGCCCCACAGGGGGGCAATTTGATTTTTAAGGGGGGCAATTCGAGAATGAGTTAACAGTGAATTTTTTGCATTTCTTATGGTTTTAGGGGCTTCATATACCGCTGATGCCCCCACCCCTGGCGGCCGCTTGGAGGGGCTCTGCACTCCGAGTGCAAACCGTTCGCACTTAAGTGCAATCTTCCCGCGTGCACGCTTTTGCCCATGCCTGGTGTATCACCATCATCACAACCATCAAAGTGCATTTCACTTCATAAGTTTTTCTCACATTTATTGCTTTCATAAACCCTATGCATAAAATGAGTAAAGCAAGCAAGAAAAAAGTTCGTCAGTATTCAGAGGAATATTTAAAATTTGGTTTCATACCCGCTATCCATGATGAACGGTCTCCTTAAAATGATCAAAGTATTACAGAAAAAGCTTCCATTAAAATTATTTTATATTTATGCATTTCAGTTCTCTATTATATGTTTTGAATCTTTATTTGCTATTTTTTCATATCACTTCATATTATTATTCTTTTTTTAACAATTTCTTAGTGATTTCTTCCTCAGTACTTCAACTGTCCTTTCATTCTTTTATTTTTCTCTTTCATGGATGCCATGTTCTTTGGAAGCTTGTTTAGACCAAGTTAATGGTCTTTTAGGCTTCCTCCACGTGAATAGGAGTTCACTTTTTGAATAATAAGAATTATATGTCACGGGGGTGGGGGCATCAGGATTTTAGAAATGCTTAGGTGGGGCATGGCCAAAAAAAGGTTGGGAACCACTGGTCTAAGGGGAATGTTAAACAGCAGCCATTAAAATTAGACATTTTTAAGTCAGTAAGGTCAGATAACTTGCACCCAAGTGTTTTAAAAGAGCTGGCTAAGGAACTTTCTGGACTGTTAATTTATTTAAAAAACTAGAACAATATATATTTAACATGGCACACATTAAATGGATTAAAAGCTGGCTAGCTGATAGGTCTCAATGTAACTGTAAATGGGGAATCATCATTGAGCAGGCATGTTTCTAGTGGGGTCCCACAGGGACTGGTTCTTGTTTTACGTTATTTAACATTTTTATCATGACCTGGAAAAAAATATGAAATCATACTAATACATTTTTCGGATGACACACAAATTTGGGAGTTTGTTGAATAATGGAGAGGACTGATACAGAGTGATCTGATTACTTGGTAAACTGGTTGCAAGCGAAGTATGCATTTTAATATGGCTAAATATATATGTCTAGGAACAAAGAATGTAGACTGTGCTTAGAGGATGGGGGACTCCTATCTTTGGAAGCAGTGACTCTGAAAGATTTTAGAGTTGTGATGGATAATCAGTTGACCATGACTCCCAAGGAGAAACTGTGCTCAAAAGGGCTAATGTTATTGTTGGATACATACACAGGCGTATCAGTAGAAGTAGAGAGATTATTTTACGTTTTATATTTATATTTGGAATCATTACTGGAATACTGTGTCCAGTTCTATGCCAACAATTTAAGAAGGATGTTGATAAATTGGGGACCATTCAGAGAAGAACCACAAGAATGATTAAAGAATTAGAAAACATACATTTGAATGATAGATTCAAGCAGCTCAATCTATTTAGATTTTTGTGTGTGTGTGTGCGCGCATGCGTTTTTTGTTATTTTTTGTGGCCAGGCGTGTATAGTTAAATTCACGAATGCTAAATGCGCATAAAATGTGACTGGCCTGTACTGTACATAGCAATGATGATTATGAAGCTTTGTTTAGGTGGTGAAGTTAGAGGATGGGATTTTTCCCAGGGAATGCTTTACTGTTAAATGATGAACTAGCATTTGGCTGAGCCCTCAAGGGTTAATACATTGTTATTAATCTAGCCTCACACTCTACAAGGCAGCACCAATGGGGGGAGGGGAGACAGCATGGCAGATAGATACACACCCTGTGTATGGAGGGGAGAGAGACATTCATTGCCTCATTAAGTATGCTGACACCACACTCTTAAGGACATTGCCTTTAAAAAGATCAGGAAATTGAGACAGCAACTGCGGCCAGCTCTCTCTGACCTGAGCCCTGTTGTGTCTCCCCCTTGCTCTATATGGAGAAGGGGTAAGGAGGGGGCAGGAGTAGGTGAGAGGGGGACATCCTGACATTAGTCCTTCTCTTCCCCTGCACAGCAAACAGGAGACTCTCAGGAGCAGCTCCAAACTAGAGGGCAGAAGGAGCACATGGCAGTGGGGGGAGGGACAGCTGAACTGCTGGCAATTGGTAGCCTCCAAGGCAGCTGCTGCACACGGAATTTAGGAGAGCGGGGAGCTGACAGGGGGATTGCTGGTCCACCCTGGTTCCAAGCCCCCACCAGCTAGCTGCAACAGGCTGCACTTCCTGCAAGCAGTGAACAAAGCAGGCAGCTGCCAAAGGACGTTATAAGGGAGCATTGCACAACTTTAAACGAGCATATTCCCTAATTGATCAGCAGTGTAACAATGAAACAACGTTAACCAGGATTACTTTAAGTGAGGAGATACTGTAAAAGATGATCCAGTGACTGGAAGCTGAGATGAGACAAATTCAGACTGGAAATTTTTAACAGTGAGGATAATTAACCATTGGAAAAATTTACCAGTGGTCATGGTGGATTCTCCATCATAGGCAATTTTAAAACCTGAACTGGATATTTTTCTTGTATTTATTTTGAGGTGGTTCTATGTCCTCTGTTATACAGGAGGTCAGACGAGATGATTGCATGAGTCCTTTCTGGTGTTGAAATCAATGAATGCTGATATAAGTGAGAAGAAAGCCAGACTTCAGGACTCTTAGGATATGTCCGCACTGCAATTAAAAAACTTGGGGCACTGAATCTCGGATCCCTGGCTGTGGGGCTTAGGCTGCAGGGCTAAAAATACAATGTAAATGTTCAGGTTCAGGCTGGAGCCTGGGCTCTCTGAGTCGCTTTCCCCACATATGGTCTCAGAGCCCAGATTCTAGCCCAAGCCCAAACATCTACACTGCAGTTTTATAGCCCCATGTGCCTGAATCAGCTAACTAAGGCTGGCTGCAGCTCTTTATTGCAATATAGACATACTCCTAAATCTTTCAGGGTTGTTTTTGGAGCTGTGAAAATAACATGGGTGAGATAGTTTTGTCCACCCTACATTAAAGCTCCTTGTCTTTCTTTGTCAAGTATTACTATGATATAAATTCAACTGTGGTCATATTTTCAGATAGAAGCCAAAACTGGAGTGATAGCAAACATTCAGAGGGACAGAACTAACCTGCAAAGTGACTTGGATAGATTAGAGCATTCAGGGCTTCAGGGAATGAGGGGAGATTTGGGATAAATAAATGTAGTCTTCCACCCAATGAAAGGAAATTAAATATCACAAATGCAAAATGGAGGGGATGTAACCAAGCAGCTGCAAGGGGTACATTAAAGTGAGTTTATACCATGTCTCCTTAATATTGGGGGTTTGGTTTTGTTTTTACTTTTTCATGTACCTAAGCACTGTAATTGTCAGAGCAGGTGGTCCAGGAGAGGGACCTTCATTCTTAAGCAGTGACCCATAATATGGAAGCGTGTGTGAGTCACTGTATTACTGTACTTTCTGGATGAATTACTGAAACAGTATTATGACAAAGTATGTCAGGGTAATTTAGGGTAATGTTACATTTTTGAACAATAGCACTCCTAATTTCTTCTGTAATATCTGCTTATATTCTGCCGTTTAAAGATATGTTAAGCTTATTGTGCAGACTAATGTCTAACATTTTTATTTTTAGTGGTGACAAATGAACTTTTCTTAATAAGGCAAATACATTTGTCCTTTCCTTACCCTCCTATTTCTGTACAGGGAACACATTGCCTGGACCAATTATTTATCATTTAAACCTATTTCCATTTTTCTGATTGGTTGGATCTAGTATATGCCTTTAAGCTGTGTGTTATTGACATTTTCTTCAAAGACTCAAGCTAGAAACAGATGATAAAATGAGCTGTGCTCTCCAGCAGATAAATTTACAGTATTCAGCTGTTTGTAGGTGATTATACTGGGCTGCAACAAAATAAAGCCTAAAGCGTCATATTAACTGTGCCGTTTATATGGGTGCTAATACACTTTGAATAAAACCCTCAATTACTAAGCACTTTTGAGTCCTGACAAGACAGTCCCATGACGTTAATGGTATCTTTATAACCTTTTTAACTTCTTGTTTCTCTGACAGAGCTCTACAATAACAGCAATGGGTTTGCCCTTGGCAAGCAAAAACTCATTTTGAGAGGATAATAAGTATTTACTATTTAGATAGCTGGCAATAAAATTTCTCTGAATGAGATTTTCCTGAGAAAATACAAACTGATTAAATTACTTTCTTTTAATGGACTGGTGAAGCGTGTAATAATAGTTTGTTGAAGCAACAAGCCTAATGTTTAGCTTCCTTTTTCAGTGAAAGCTGTATGAATGATAAAATTTCACTGAAAAACTCATTCCCCAGTAGGGCAGAAAATGTGTTTTTTATTCTTAGAAGAACAGAAGAATCCCCACTAGTTGACAATGTGTATTATAGCTGTGAAGAATATTTCAAGATGCCTTAAACTCTTTCCCTGGAATTACTAACAGAAGTACCACTCACATAAGTGAAATATTATGTCAACTTGTATATTAAAAACAAACCTTTCTTGGAAAGTCATTTAGTATGCACAGCATCTTCATCTGACACACTGTAAAGAACTAAATTAGTTAATAGCTGAATCATCCAAGAGCAGTTAAGTCCCAGGTAGATCTGGAATATTTATAGGAGGAAATAACACCATCTGTTAAAATTATAAGAATAACTTGTTTGGTACATTGACAATATATTTGGAAATATTTTGTTTCCTTTCTTACAAATAGTCATTCTAAATAAAATGGGGGGAAAATCACACGCAGATAATAGCAAAAGAGCAGATTCTACAGGTAAATGTAAAAAAATATTTAAAAATAATTTATTCTCATGAAATTAATTTTCAGATATTTAAAGTTGCTTTCTAATATGAATTGATGACAGCACTGCTCATTTTAAGTGTCAAGTTCTGACTATTCATGTTCTGCCCCATTTTCTTGTTAAGTCCAAATCCATGATGGACCTTGGGTCTGAGGGTGTTCAAAATACTGTTGCGGGCACTGATTTTATTTTTGTGGGCACGTGTGCGTCTGCATCCTCTCTAAATGCATCAAATTAGGTGTCTTATTGGCAGTTGGAGAATTTGTTTACTATTATAAAATTGATTAAAATGGGACCTTGAGTATTGTGTCCTTATGTGAGGTATTTTGGAATGTGAATATCTTACAAATACTAATTTACACACATTCGTTTCTTCTGAAGCCTTTGGCACTGTGACACATCATTGCTGGTATTTTTTTTCATTCCGGAAAATCTGTATTCTTGGCATCAAGATATATAAGGGTTGGCACCAATCCTAGTAACATTTAAAATAGCACTGTGGAAAGAAATTGGATAATATTTCTTTTCCTCTTCTGATTGAACATCATTCACTACAAAAAGGCCCTGTGATCTGCAAACAAATTCATAATCCATAGTAGTATATTCAATTTTAGAAAAGTTTGCTTATCCCACTTTCAATTACCTTTTTTTTTTCAATTACCAATGTTTTTTTAATTCATTGCAGCTTTTACAATATTGCATTGGTTTGTAAATTGAAATCTTGTGTTTGGATATGCCAGCCTAGAAGACTGATGGAAGTATGTTTGCCACAACATTTTAATTGTGAAATAATCATGGATCATTGCACACACTTTTGAAGCTATTTTGGCCTTGTTCTTTCTTGACCCTCAGAAGCTTAATAAACAAGTGCAAAACATTTTTAATTAAGATAAGGCTTGATTCAAACCTCACTTGCTAGTGTTTATGATCATACATGTTGGGAAGTTCAGTTGCTGCTCTATAGCAGGTTTTACAAAGATATAAAGCAATGTGATTCACATACCGAAATTTGATACAATCTCTAAGGCCCCTATCCTACAAAGATTTAATGTAGGATAGTCCCATTGACTTCAGGGTGACTAATCACATGCTTAAGCACACCCTATAACAAAACAAATAAAGAACCACACTTTACAACCAAAATTTTCACATTTAGATTCCTAAAATAAGGCACCTACATAAATTGCCTTCCCCCCCCACCCCCAGGCATTGAGCATCTGTGTCCTCAGTTGAAGTCACTGGAGAATTGTAGGAAAATAATAGCATGTGTTAACATTACCAAAGTTTCAGGTTAGAATAGCAACTCCACTTTCTACAGTATTCTTAAGTATAAAAACAAATGATCTAGCCACCTACTCCAATTCTCAGCATTTCTAGATTTATTGGCTTTCTGAATATAACTTCCATACATTTGTTCAACTGCACCTGATGATATGTTGGCATATCCCAGGTATTACTTTAAATGTTTCCTACTTTGAAATTATCTTTCTTAAAGGGATATTTTCGGTTTCACTTGGGTGCCTCTCTGTCATGGGTAAAGCTTTTACATTGAAACAAAGTAACAGATTGAAGTGGTTTCAGGGTTTTAATCCCTTGGTAAATTAGCCAGCAGGCTCGCCTTTTCATAGATGTGCTAAACAACAGGTTGATGCCATTTGGGCATTAGCAATGAGAACCACCTGAGGGAATTGGAAATGAATAAGAAGGAGATGTAACATGGGGGAAAGAATGGATATTAGAGTAGCTCATACCTCTACCAGAAAAACTAATAACTATAAATGAGTCATCTTGCAAAGTTTTGGAGGTACATAAATGTTTGTTGTTTTTTACATTTTTGTGATTGTTATTATTGACAGTGGTGGCAATAAATATATAGCCCCATAACTTTGCTGGGGAAAAAAGCCTCAAAATATTTTACTTTAGGGTGTTTTTTTGTAATTTTGGGGAATATTTTCAAATGTATTTATACAATCCATGAAGCGCATAATAATAAATATGAGGATACATACTAGTATTAATATTTGTATTTGAATATGTTTATGTAACCATGTGATGTAAAAGGAATTCCAGATCTATTTTGGCTTTATGTCAAAATAAATATTTGCTTATTGTTAAGTTTCAAGTTTGTTCTTGTTTGTTTTAGGTTTATCATCTAAATAGGGCTTTGTGGATAATTTTAGTAATATTTAGCACTTATAAAATGCTCTTAATGAAAACTGGTGAGGGCAATAACAAATCTACTAGCATAATATATTGCTGCTTGTTTTGCATAGTTTCTTATATTTCCAATGGCATTAAAGTATTAATTTTACTCTTATGAAGGGAAGCATTAAAAAGAAATCAGACATTTGCTGTAGTAGTCTACAGCCAGAAGTGATTGACTTTTTGATAGTGATAACTGTCAGCAAGTTATAACAAAGAGAAAACTGATCTAAAATTAAAATATTTCAAATTGCCTATTAGCCTCTGAGGCCCTCTCTCAGGGCTTTTAATTTTCTATTTAGAAGGGGGTTTTAGGGATCAATATGAAGATCTGTTGATAATATTATATTTAATTAGAATAATCAAAAACCATGCTCAGAGCATGACACCTGCCAGGGAAAGCTTCAAAAAGACAGTAAGCAGCATGTGTTAGTATAGCTTCTTTTGCTTGTCCATGAGCACTAATCTAGGAAAAGTCCCAAATGGGGCAGTTAGTCAGCTATTTCATTGACTTTGATCTGGTTTGGGGGGCAGTTTATTTTCCCATAATGCCATTGATCAATGATTTCCTTTCAGCAGTGATGTAATTAAAGGGCTTTAGTCAGCTTGTGCTGTGTTGTCTTGAAATGTATTATTCTGGAGATTTAAAGAAGATCGATAGGGTGCAGTGGCCTGATGTTTAGACCAGAGCAGGGGGACTCTACTGAGAGAATAAGGCATGAAACAAGGCTTCAGGACACAAACAAGATGTTTACCTGGGACCTTGAGCTGACCTATTCACAATACATCCTGTTTAACCAGTAGCATTTTATTACCTATTTTTATCACAATTTCAAAACTAGTACATCCTGTTTAGTATTGATTTAGGTTTATTCAGAACAATTAATACTTGCTCAAAAGAGTGATTAAAAAATGCAATAACTTTTTCCAAGGAAATGTTTTTTTATTTATTACACTAATCACAAAATATTAAGAACTTTTCAAATTACTTTGAAATGCTATTATCTAAAGAAGTGAGAAAGCAACTGGAGCTGAAAGGGGAGTGCAGTTTTTTTCACTGTGTCTAAATATGGTCTAAATCAAATTGAGAGACTATCGCAAGGATTACTCTGATATACTAGAATTGGAAGATAATTCTGGCAGAACAAAAAAGATTAAATACTGTATGCAATTTATTTTCCTGAAATAGATTTTTAGACAAAGTTGCTTTCTAAATAAGATAAGTATAGTTTAGGTAGATATATTCGTTTTGTTTATTGTGTGTGTGTTTGTGAGATATGTCTGTATGTTGTGTGGGTAGAAGAGTCTTCTATCAAAGCATCCCTCCCTAGGGATTGGGCACAATTAAGTGAGATTCCCTGCTCTCCCATAGAAGATGGGGGCTGCTTCTGTCTCCCACTCTGGACCAGATTCTGAAGTTCTTGTGTAGGGTTTGACACCATGGTGTACATACTGCAGTGTGCAAACCCTAGTTAAACTAACCATACGTCAGAGTCTCTAGTTCCCTCCTGCTCCCCTTCCCCAAAAGGAGGCTGCTCTAGCCCTGGGCCCATGGTGCACTGTGGAAAAACTTTACTGCCCACCCTGCATATTACCAGGAAGCAGCTTAGTTTGCAAAAGGCTTGATTGGTTTGCTCTTGCAAATCCAGGAGGTTCTCTGACTGCATGCTTGCAGACTGGTGATCAGAAGAGAATAGATTAATGCTGACTTGAATTGCTGCCATTTTCTAGGGGGAGGGGTAAGTGAGAGAGGGCTTTCATTTTCAGTAAAGTGTATTGCAGATTGTTGGGATAGAGAGGACTAAGGAAGTACTGGGTAATTATGGGATGCTTCTAGCTGATTGATTCCCAGACCCAAGTCAAGTAGGGCTTCATATATATTGCAAAGCAATAAGGCTTGGACCCTGGGTCCTGGATTAACTTGAGCTTGGACCCTCCAGCCGTGCAGAGTCCTGAGAGCCTAGATCAGAACATTGGGTTAGCGCAATTGCAGTGTAGATGCAAGGGGCATTGGATTGAGTCTGGGCTCAAGCACATTGCAAGGTAGGAATACTATTAGCCTCTCTGAGTCTCAGTTTTCCCTTTCAAATGGGGAGAAATGATACTTCCTTGCCATGGGTGTGGTGAGGATAAATACATTGAAGACTGTGAAGGTTTTGAGATCTTGTGATGAAAAAGCATTATATAAGAGCTATGTAGCAATACATAAAGCTTAAAGCAGGAAAGTTAAATAAATGACCTTGAAATTCAGGGCTTGCACCCTTGTAGCTATGTAGGTGCCCGAAGAGAAATAATGTTAGGACACTCTCCAGGGGTACCCAGGTTTGTGAGGCACCTCAGCCATACTTCCCCCTAGCGTGAAACAGTCTTGTTTGTGCCTGCTATAGCTCAGCTCCCTGAAACAATGATGCTTTCTTACCAGTTGAGGGCAGCATATCCATAAGTGTTTTGCGGCAGAACGGGTCCTTACATCCACCATTGAGGACTACGTCCATGACTTTGGCCATCTGGTGACAAAAACTGGAGGGCAAATACTATCCTGATGAGCACCCTAGAAATACTTGAGAGATCATCACAAATGCCAGTCTTTAATGCTGTGGTACCACGTTACTCAGGGTACATCTATTTAGGACATTTGACCAAGCAAGCTAAAGATATTGTATCAGCTGCTTTGGGCTCAAGGCAGTGAGATTAGTACTTCAGTCATGTTGGAACCTGGTTTGAGGTCAGCCATTCCTTATGTTGAGAGACTGATTGTTTTGTCCCATCTAAGCAAGGAGCAAGATGCTGTCCCAAAGAGCAGCAATGATGATGATGGCAGAACAATACCTTTTTATGCATAAAACTTTTGTCAGGTATACTCAGTCTGTAAGAGGACTGGCTCGGTTTTCAGATGTTCCTTTCACATTATATGGGTATTTTAGTTAATCTATATTCACTGGAGGACACAGACCCTAGTTGTCATTGCAATAGTGAGAAATGTTAAACTACCCAGCAAGTTCATTGATGATCAGGTCTGGGCATTGGTTAGCTTCTCTATTCATGAGGCATAGGAGATTTCATGTATGTTTTGCTCCCATTGTCTTATACTCTGAGTTCTGAGAAGAGATGGACAAGGCATCAGTGAGCTTAATTGTACTGCACATATCAGTTTTGTTACTCTGTAATAATGCTGATAGTTGAATCCTATTAATGTCTGATCTTCTTTTGCCAAGTCTGTTGACCACAGTCCATGAGGAAAGTTTTACTTGAAGTCTTGGTTCATAAAAATGTCTCCGAAGCAAGTCAAGGCCCATTTTGACTTTCTGGCATTCCAGAAAAATGTACAGTAGACTCCCGATTATCCAGGCTCGGGTTAACCGGGCTGCGGATTAACCGGGATGTCTAAAAGAGGGTTCGGCAGGGGAAGCCCCAAAGCAGCAGCAGGCTGAGCGCTCAGCCCGCCGCTGCTTTCTGGTGGGCCAGCAGGGATCTCAGCCCACAGCCAGCCTGGGTGCAGGAAACCCCGGCTGGCAATGGGCTGAGACCCTGGCTGGCAGGAGCCTGGGGGGAAAGCCCAAAGTGGCAGCAGACTAAGTGCTCAGCCCGCCGCTGCTTTGGGCTCTTCCCCCCCAGGCTCCTGCCAGCCGTGGTCCCTCTACCTGCCCCACTCAGCTCCCGCTGACTGTCTGGGTGTAGGGAGCCCAGGCTGACAGCAGGAGCAGACTGGGGCAGGCAGCAGGACCCCGGTTGGCAAGGGGCCGACGGGGGAAACCCCAAAGTGGCAGCGGGCTGAGCACTTAGCCTGCCACCGCTTTGAGGTTTCCCCCGCTGGCCCCTTGCGAGCCAGGGTCTCCGCCTGCTGCCAGCCTGTGTGTAGGAAGCCCAGGCCGGCAGCGGACTGACACCCCGGCTGGCAGGAGCCTGCGGGGGGAAACCCCAAAGCGGCGGCAGGCTGAGCATTCAGCCTGCTGCTGCTTTGGGGTTTCCTCCGCTGGCCCCTTGCCAGCCAGGGTCTCCGCCGGCTGCCAGCCTGTGTGTAGGAAGCCTAGACTGGCAGCAGGCTGAGATCCCCGCTGGCAGGAGCCTGGGGGGAAACCCCAAATCGGTGGCAGGCTGAGCGCTCAGCCCGCCGCCACTTTGGGGTTTCCCCGCAAGCTCCTGCCAACTGGGGTCTCAGCTCCCGCTGTCAGCCTGGGCTTCCTACACCCAGGCTAACAGCGGGAACTGACTGGGGCGGGCGGTGGGACCCCTCCCCCCACCCCCGCAAGGCGGCCAGGGCACTACCCCTACAGTAAATCCTTAATTATCCGGGATTTTATTAACTGGGATTAAGTTTTTCCCAATCATCCCAGATAATAGAGAGTCGACTGTGTTATCTTCAGGGTATATTTCCCTTATGTAACTTGATGTGCCTGAGTGGGCTATTGGTAGCAGGGATTGAATTGGAACCTCTAAATCTAAATCCATGGACGTTTACTGCCCAAGCTAAAGGACACGTTTGTTAGAAAGTGTGTGGGGGTATTTTCATCCCCTATCTGTGGCCCAGCCATCACTAGAGGAGAACAGAAAGTTACACCGAATCAGTGTGGGTTATACATGGACAAGTGTGTTGGTTTTTTCTAAGTTGGCATAGCCAGAATAGATTTTAGGGCCTACCTTATCCATTTCCTAGGTGCTAGATATTTTCCAGGAAATAGTGTAGAAAAGCTTGGCCTTATGATACCTAGAACCATTAACAGCCTCTTTGTAGACGTTAAATGTAAAGGTTCAATTGGGGAAAAAATATCTTTATTTTGGATTTCTCTTCAAGTAATATTTCTTGTTATATTCTTGATCTACACTGTCTGGTATGGCTGCATTTTTGTGTAAACCTGTTTTCACTGTCTTTCGCAACGTTGCCTTACAGACTCTTTGCGGTTTCTTTCACAAAGTAAATACGAGCAATAGTCTTGTCATGCAGTCTTGTAATGATCTATTCTAATGGACTGTGGCAGGCCTTAAACATCCCAGGACTTTTGGCATCCAGGTCAACTGTCTAATCTTACAATCTTCCTATTTATTTATGTTGTGTGTCTTCTTGATAACAAAACAGCAGGCCACCTAGGGCATGAAAAACACTAAGCTAGATACTCAACAATTATGGGTAGTTGACTGGTTAGGTTTTTGGCGGGGGCTGGAAGGAGTTGTTTTTTCTTTATTTTGGCTGGGCATGGCTGGAGATAATAAGGACTGGGTACTTTCCTGTCTTACCTGTCAAGAAAGGCAGATCTCCTTTAGTGGAAAGCCCCAACCTAGTTAGCCCTGGGAATTCATACAAATTAACTGAAAGGCCCACTACCAGAAAGGCCAGCTGGAAATTGGCATTTGCTGGTAGTAATAGCACTTTCTAAAAGCATGTGGTGGCACAGCCATTAAAGGATAAAAGATCTGAAACAGTTTTGGGTGCATTGATTGAAATATGTAGAGTTGCAGTTTGGCCCATCAAATTGATCTGCATTGATCAGAGGAAGGAATTGGAATCATGAGTATTACACAAGATTTGCTGACAACTGTAGGTAACCAAAATGAGGACCGGTGGTGTCCATCCTATGAGTAATGAGGTAGTGGAGAGAATAATTGTATAATTGGTTCCATGCTTGGAATTTTAGGCAGTGAAGACCAACAAGATTGGCATACGAATATAACTTTGGTCCTCTTTTGTATACCAGGCGACAGTCCACTTCCATTACTCTCCCTATAAAATTATTTCTGAAAACTGCAAACTCATGCTTCCTTGTGTCTTGATGTTCAGGCAGCAAGAACCAACCAAGGTTCCTGCACATACACAGGTGGGTGACACAGCAGAGACTTATTTCAGTGACCTGAGGACACCACTTTATACAGTGAAGAAACACATGAGCAAGAAGCGAGCATGCCAAACACAAGATTCAAAGACAAAGGAGAATTATATGCCCATCAAGGATGGTGAGAAGTTGTGGCTACACAATGGGGAAAAGCTGCTTGGGAAAAATCACAAACTTACTCCTGTTGGAGAGGACCTTAAACAAAAAGGAGTTCATCCCTTTGTAGTGCATCAAGAACTGGTGTACAGATCCATTGGAAGAAACACTGAAGATGCTCAGCGATCATACCAAAGGGATGTAGAAGTGGATTCGGAAGTGTCCACAGCCTGTCCTGTTCACAGATAGGCCTATCCAGGAGGACATGAACCTTGTACCAGTTGATAATCCACATCCCACTATGAGTGATGTCTCCATGACTGAATGTAGTACTCAAGTAAACAGAAAGGCATGAATGGCAGACTACCTCGCTTCCTAACAATTTGCAACTATATTAAAACTTTAGTTATTGTTATAAAATTTTATTCAGCTAGTGGGAAGTTTTAATGATCACTGTTTATAGCACCTCCATCCCTAGATATTGCTTTATTTTTATCTTAGTGTTATGTTGATGTCTTGTATCTGATTGGAGGAGGCGGGCAGGAAGTTTGAATCCTTCCTATGTAGCTGGAGTTGTTACTTGCAGTGTTTCAGTAAATCCTCTGAGTTCTCTAAGCACGTATTACACTATTCACTAGTACAAGAAACTGAAGGTTCATCATAGCCATTGTGGGTTTATATTCTCTATTCCACCCTCAGTAGGTTTGTACTTCTGAATGTTAACTTTTTCTTCAGGGGAAAATATCTGAAGTGGGAGGGCTTGCTGGCGAGAACTTTGCTACCTCTCGACGGAAGTTTAGTACAAACAGATGTGGAGTACCGGTGTGACTTGTTCTTCTCTGCCCATTCTACTTCGGAGAAGGACTGCTGCACTTTGGACCAGCTGCAGCTTCTGTGTATCAGCCAGTGGTAGAAATTATCCTAATAGTGTAGTCTCAAGTTAAAAAGCTCAAGTCTTCATCTGAAGCAATAAGGGAAGTTTTCATTCCACTTGTAAACAGAAAAAGGATTTTTTTGGTAACTGCTGTGCCAAGGGCACCTGGGCAAAGTGGAAAGTTGAGGGTGGCTTCAGAACTCAGCAGCAGGGAGAGTTGATCAACAAGATCTTTAACATCCATTCCTTTTGTTCACTGTTGTAATTGTAGGCTACTAAAACATTAAATAAGCTTTAAATATTTAAAATTAGTTTTCTGATGGTGTGAGCAATATGCTCTTAAAAATAAGCAACAAAAACAAACCTTGCAAAGCATTTCAAACATAAATTCAAGCTTGCTAAAAACTAAATCTAATTGGAGGAATTTTGCTGAGTTTTCGATGTTGAATAATGCTTCTTATTTATTATTTTGTTATAGCTCTCTATATAAATATATAGGTGCACATGTCTATGGTAAAATTATTCTGCCAGAGTTATGAGAGCCAGTTGGAACCTTCAAGGTTGCAGATGAGCAAGTATAAATGCATGTGTATATTATACGTTGCTTGCCCTTGGAGGGGACTTCTTACTGACAACAAATCTCTCTTAAATGTTCTTTGAGAAATCAGACCTTTGTTCAGATAGTGTTTGTTTCAGATCTTTGACTAAAATTGCTTTTTAATATACTTTATTTTAAAACGTACTAAGAAATGTAATATTTAAGCAAAATGTTTGTCCTACATTTTTCTTTAACTAGTATCACAGCAAATTATTCACTTTGTGGATGTTCAGATTAGTGTTTAATTTAGGGTCATTTCTTTTAATCTAAGTACTGAATCTAAACCCAGATAGACGGTGGAATAACTTCAAGGGTGATCTGCTGTATATGGTGAAGATAAATTGTTTTTAGCAGAATTTCTGTATCTTCGTTGGTTAAACAGGAATGAAAATTTACAACTAGTCACTGCATTTTTAAGCAACGTAATTATCCTTTTATTCTGGAGGAATATTTAATAATGCTGCATAAGTAAATGATTACAGTAGTTAATAATACAAGCTGAAAATATGTAATTTCCCACAATTTGTTCTTATTAAAGCCGAATCTGCATCATTGGTTACTCTGACATAGAAGCTTGCATTCTTGCGGATTTTGTGGCATCCTGCTTTAGAAACCTGCTGTGCCTTCTTCAAGGGTATCTGAAGTATAATTGAATGTGTTTGGCATCAGCAATAACTTTTTGACACAAATCTCTGACACACTCCATTTTGGTGTCAAATATAAAGTCCTTTTGAATGCCAGTCTTATGATTTTACAGTAAATGTTCGGTAAATCCTGTTAGTTTCTGTTTCGGACCTGGAAGAATACCACCTTTTTTTTCTTGGTTTTCAAGTGCTTCATTCATTGTGGGCTTTTGAAGACAGTTGTCCCAGTGTTTCTTCATGTGAAAGTTGTCTCCTTTACATTTACACTCAGCTATAGGTTGTTTAACTTATTTTAACATAAATATGCTACCATGTCCTGGTCCCTGAACAACACCCACGTTTCTCTCTTGACTCTTTTTCTCTTTGCTTTTCCCCCATCCATATTTGTCTTTGATACCGTGCTGTATACTTGAAATATTTTCTCAAGTAAGAGATGCTAATCTCTTTTCCTCTCTTACTTTAAAAGTTTTCTAAAAACCTACCTGTTAATTAAATGTTACATCCACATTAACTATACTTCATTCTGTATATATTTTTATTGTATTTTACTCATTGCATGTGTACATATGTCTGAGTCTGGAAATTTTTAGTAAGTGGTATCCGTTGGTCTGCACATGCACCGAAATTGAGAGGGTCAAGAGCAGTGTAGACCCACACCTCTCTAATTTCTTCATACCATTGCATGGTTTGTCTCGGAATTTTCTATGACTACAGCTACTTCCTCAACTGCGTCATTCTATAAATATATTATAAATGAATTTCTTTTAGTATTTTAATCTTTTAGACTTAGTCATTTTTCCCTAAATTCTCCCCGGGAAAGCTGGGATTATGTCCTGAGTTCCCGGGATTCAAGAATTGTATTTCCTGTCCCCCATTTATTTTCTGTGAGTGACTAACATCAATGCTGCATCTACTGCAGTGGTTCCCAAACTTTAACAACCTGTGAACCACTTTCACTAAAATGTAAAGTCTTGTGTAATGTAAAGTAAAATGTAACGTCTCTAAATTATAAAAGCAGCGACCTTGGAAATACAAATTTGTTTTTATGACATGCTTATTACACACTATTTATTATTAATCATTATTTATCATTACAGTATTTTTATTACATTATGAAAATGGCCACACTCTTCTGAGATCTCTTGTAGCTTGTATCACTTTGAATAAGCCTGTTATAAGACAAGGCTCCAATGTTTCATCAAGGAGTATCGGATGTGAAACAACATGAAGGTATTTAAGAAGCCAACTCAAAGAATTCCTCCTATACAAGCATTCAAGTTGTGAGCAATCCAGCAAACAATGCACATTATAACAAAGCTTAAACTTGTTTTTCACAGCTGCCTGTTTAATTTTTAAAAGAGCAAAAAATATCCACCTCCCTTTCCATTTCTTATGAGGAGTCTTGAAGTTTAAATCTCCTCAGTGTGGTAGAGATATGCTTGCTTTTGATCTGCTTAGCTCTTGGAAGTCCAGGGGCTCTGGGCTGCTGGCCCTGTGCTGCCTGGGGTTCCTAGGGACAGCTCTGGCTGCCATTAGGGAATTTTTTTCCCAACCACCGCATGTAACATTTCTCGAACCCCCAGGGGTTCACGAACCACAGTTTGGGAACCACTGATCTACTGCCTAGGCAATGCTCACATCTCAGGCAAATGTAGCATTTGCCACTCCTTCCCCAGTAGAACCTGTGAGGGTCAGGAGCTAAGTCTTAACCATCTGATGGAACAGGCTATAAGACCCCAATCAGATCCGGTCTGGGGAGACCCTCCCCCCATATATTGGCCTCATCTAGCAGGCAGTGCCCTTCTGAGCACAAGTTTGGAAGCTGAGATTAAGACTTTTAAGTCCTAAGAGCAAAACTTCTCATGAGAGTAAGGTACCTTCTTACAAAGTAAATAAGGAAGTATTATTTACTCCTTTCTCATAGCACAAGGGATCACCAAGTGAAATTAATAGGTAGCAGGTTTAAAATAAACAAAAGGAAGTATTTCTTCACACAATGCACAGTCAACCTGTGGAATCTACCCTTTTTTCTATGGTTCAGATATATATTTGTTAAAATATCACTTAATAATGAAAAGTCTGAAATAGTAACTCCATTATTTTAGGCGGAAAATTGTTTGCTTTTTTTATTTGATTGTGGTTGAGACTACAGAATTTCTTAAGTTCTTGATGAACCAGTATTGCTGTTTAAACATGTATGTCAGCACAATAGGATTTAAGGACGTGGTAGAGGTATGCAAAATTGGATGGTCACCTGTGAAAACATATGTATATTATGAATCCATAGAATAAATTGAATACTATTTAAACACTATGCAATTGTAATCCATCTTTTGGAGGAGGAGGGGAATACCAAAAAACCCACCACAGTAACATTTAACTTTTAAAAGGGGAACTGCACAAGAATAATGGCACTTGTATAGTCTAATGATGACACTTGTAAGACAGAAATCAAAAGGAGATGATATAGGGATTAAATGCTTGCAAGTAGTATGGTGATTATTTAAAAACAGAATATAATAGAGGCTGAGACTAAGTGTATATTCCAAATCAGACATGACAAGAAGACTAAAAGAATCCCACCATGGTTAAACAGCAGAGTAATGGGGGCCATTAGAGGCAAAAAAGCACCCTTTAAAATTTGGAAGTCAAATCATAGTTATGACGACAGGAAGGTGCATAAACTCTGGCAGGTTAAGTGTAAAAGTATAAGTAGGTAGGCCAAGAAAGAATGTGAGAAGCAACTTGCTAAAGATGCAAAAACTTACAGTAAGATTTCTTTTTAAGTATGTTAGAAGCAGGAAGTCTGCCAAACCGGTAGTAGGGCCACCAGACAGCCAAGGTGTTAAAGGACCACTCAGGGAAGACAAGGCTGCTGCAGAAAAGCTAAATTAATTCTTTGCATCAGTCTTCATTGCAGTGTATGAAGGCGAGATATCCATGTCAGATTTGTTTCCCATAAAGGAAAGTTCTGAAGTACTATCCTACATTGATGTGTCAGTAGAAAAGTTTTTATAAATCAATACCTAGGACCAGATTATATTCATCCAAGAGTGAAGGAACTCAAAAATGAAATTGCAGAGGTATTAACTGTAGTATGTAATGTATTGATGAAGCAAGCCTCTGTACCAGATAACAGGAAAAAAGCAAAAGTAATGCTAATTTTTAAAAAGCACTCCAGAGACAATTCTGGCAACTACAGGCCACTGAGCTTCTGTACCAGGCAAATTGGCAGAAACCACAGTAAAAATAACATAGATGTGAACTTGCTTTGTTTTGGAAGAGTTAACACATCTTTTGTAAAAGGAAGTCATGCCTCACCAGTCTATTAGAATTCTTTGAGGATGTCAACAACTATGTTGATAAGGGTGATCTAATCATTGTAGTGTGCTTGAATTTTCAGAACGCTGTTGACAAGATCCCTCACCAAAGGCTCTTAAGTAGGGGTGGCCAACTTAAGCCTGAGAAGGGAGCCAGAATTACCAATGTACATTGCCAAAGAGCCACAGTAATATGTCAGCAGGCCCCCCATCAGCTCCCGCCCCCAGCGCCTCCAACCCGCCAGCAGCCCCACCAGTCAGCTCCTCCCACCTTCCACAATCAGCTGTTTCACATGCACAGAAGGCTCTGGGGTGGAGCGGGGAGGAGTGAGGGCATGGCAGACTCGGGGGAAGGGGTCTTGTGGGAAGGTATGGAATGGGGACAGGGCTTGGGGCAGAGATGGGGGTTGAGCAGTGAGCACCACCTGGCACATTGGAAAGTTAGGATCTGTAGCTCCAGCCCTGGAGTTGGCACCTATGCAAGGAGCTGCATGTTAACCTCTGAAGAGTCGCACCACAGGTTGGCCACCCCCGTTCTTAAGGAAATCAAGTGGTCTAGAGATAAGAGGAATCAGTATCTTGTTAAAAGATAGGGAAAAAAAGGTTTCCTAAATTTTTTTGTGGTTTTGTACTTTAGGTAACTAGAATAATTATCATCTATTTGATTTTCACTTGACCTGGTGATTCTTGACATTTTAAAATTGGCAAATGAATGAAAGATTCATCTTGCATATATGTCTCACTGCAGAATTTTTCTAGTTTGCTGACAAGCCATCAGGTTAAATTCTTTTGTTAGCTGTGAAAAGAAACATCTGTCATTTTAAATTTAAAAAAATCTATGATCACAAATGCATTGGAATTGCATCAACTCTTCTAGAATTTGTTTAAATATCAAGTTTTTGGAAACTTTTTACATTTGTAATTGATTAGTGTTTTTCCAATACTTTTACATTTTTATTTTTAAAATAGATCAATATTGAGTTCATGTAAAGTTGTGTGTTTAATACAGCATACATTTTAAATTTTTGATCTAAGCAGAGTAGATAACGGTATTATACAGTTGGGAGCTTCTATCAGGAATGGGCTGGGTGTTCCTTAGAAGGACAGATTTATGATTAAGACACAAGCCTACGAGTTAGAATACCTGGTTTTAAACCTGGCTGTTGCACAGACTTCATGTGTAACATTGAATGAGCCACTTAATTTCACTGGGCCTCAATTTCCTCATCTAAAATTGTAATAATACCGTACTTACCAAGCTCGGGGGGGGGGGGGGGGGAGGGGGAATATGGCTACATTTGTTAATGTATATAAAGCAATGAGATTCTAGAATGGAAACTGATATATCAAGTAAAGTATTACAGTTTTTTACTTTTTTAATTGTTACCCCATATCCGTTCAGAAATAAAAGTATGTGATAGTTATATCAATCATGATTCTTTTTTTTTAACTTTCAAAACACAGGACTTGATCCTGGCAACTTTGTAGTCAAATGGAATTTTGCCATTGATTTGTAAGGGAGCAGGAGCTTACCTATATTGTTTGAGTGTCAAGAAAGAAAAAAGAAAAGACTTGAAGCAACTAGACTCTCATCATTTGTTTTTCTTAAGATTTTTTGAAAGTGCTGATCATATCAAGACTGCAAACATTCTCTAAATGGAATCTTAAGAGCAATGATGGGATTCAAGCTTTGGTCTAATAGCAAAATAGTTGTATTTTATCTCTCTACTTTTTGTTATTTCTAATTCATTTAAGAGGAAACTGAAATTTTTCTTTAGCACAAACCATTCTAATGGCTTAAGATAGTCTAAAGTATGAAAAAAGAAATCAATCTCTGCCTGTTCAGTCAGTCAGTCACTGTTCAGTAGTAGTCATTACAATAAAAAGTAATTTCTAAATCTGTTGAATAACCATTTTGAATTAATATTATTGCTTTCATATTAATGAGCCATTAAAGCAGAGCTTTGGTATATGAAAGCATTTCTTAATTTCACATGCTTTGCTGTAAACTGCATTTATTGGCATTTTTATACAACCTATTGCTTTTTTAGAGTTAAGTGGCTTTCTTTCTGTTTTGTTGTTAGGTTTTGTAATGTAGTATACTTATATTGATATGTTGAGTTTCCAAAAAGAGGATCCTTTGGACAATAAGTAATACAAATTAAAGAGCTAAGGAGAGAAAAGGAGAAACTCACCTCCTCCTTTAGTCCAGCTGAAACTTCTCCCTCTCATTCTTTTCTCTCAGTGCTCTGCCAGTTTCTCATGTTCTAAGTGTTTTGAAATGTACACTCTGAATATCTTCACCTCATTTGTGTGGCTGTATCCTGAATATGCAAGAAGTATTGCTTTAAACATCTGTACCCTTTCCTTAATTTCACTATTGTTATATATTTTTCTTGTAATATTTTCATTGTGCTTTAGAATCAAATGTGCAGGATATACCTCTGCCATTAATGTTTGGTTAATTTGAAGCAATTTGCTTTTCTGACTATATACCTACTAGGAGTTCCAAAATAACTGTCTTGCTGCTTTCCAAGAATGTGGACATTCTTGGCACTAACTTAATTATATACTTTTTGAAAAATGATTTCCCTCGTTGAATTGGTATATTTGACCAAATGCCGGACTAATTTTTGGCTTCAATTCTCAACCACGTAAAGCATATAGGTGTTTTTTCTGCTCATAAAATTTGGATTGATATTTTATCTTTAGTCCCAGTCTCTCTTGACCTTGAATCCATTTCTCAATAATTTCACAAGCTCTGCAGAAGTCTGCTGCTCAGGCCAAGTTACAGTAGCTTCTTCTGGAGCATCTGCGCCTCACTTAGTTATTCTGTATTCTACATACAAAACTATTTTTATATTAAAGAGTTACATAGCTCTAAGGATTCAGCGCTTCTCCCACTGAAATCCAGATGGGAGTATTGCTAACTATGGCAAAGTGGCCTCTCGGACCCCCCTGACTCAGGTCCTTTGGGCTCTGGTGATGCAAGAGCCATGCCAGCAACCCGCCTAGAAAGCCCCAAAGGCAGGCTTTCCCTTCCTCTAAGCACTTCCTTCTGGTTGGGTTTTGCTTCTCTCTGGCTATGAAAACTATCTCCCTTCTGGGAAAGACTCCCTGTCCTGCTGCCCCTAGCCTGCAGGCAGCCTCACTCTCTCTATCTCTCCCCCCCTTCCTCGCTGGGGAGGAGCATTTAAAAGGTCTCTGACAGCTTTTTAATTGGGCTCAGCTGATCCTGCTTTGGCCGGCGGCAGCCTTACTCAGCTGAACCTCAGTAGTTCGGCCCAGCATCTCCGAAAACATGTCCTGGTTGCGTCTGATCATGCTGATCACTTCCGCTTGCTGGTTTGGGGTCAGTTCTGGGGATATTCCTACCTGGTCGGGCGGTTGCCTTCCCTGGGTGGCGCCCCTAGTGCAACCACCTGAGCGTCCCTATCCTGCCATGGTTTCAGTAGGTTCACATGATAGATCTGCTCTAGCTTCCGGCGACCAGGCTGTCGGACTTTATAGTCTACATCCCCCACGGGTTCTATAACTTCATATGGCCCTTGCCACCTGGCTAACAGCTTGCTTTCAGCCGTGGGTATAAGCACCATCACCCGCTCTCCCACCTGGAACCTTCGGCTCGTCGCTTTGCGATTGTAGTACATCTGTTGGGCCCCTTGTGCCTTCTCCATGTGTTCTCGCACAAGGGGGGGTGACCTGGGCTATCCTCTCTCTCATCTGCAACACATGCTCGATGATGTTTCTCCCCGGGTTCGGCTGTTCTTCCCAACCTTCTTTGGCAATGTCAAGTATGCCCTGTGGGTGGCGTCCATATAGCAACTCGAATGGGGAGAATCCCGTGTAGGTCTGCGGTACTTCCCTCACAGCAAACAGTAGGTAGGGGAGTAGGAGGTCCCAATCCTTCCTGTCCCGGCCTACTACCTTCCTTATCATGCTCTTCAATGTCTTATTAAAGCATTCGACCAGGCCGTCGGTCTGGGCATGATAGACCGATGTCCTTAGGGTCCGTACGTGGAGCATGTCGCATAAGTCCTTCATCAACTTAGACACGAAGGGGGTACCTTGGTCCGTCAGGATCTCCTTGGGAATCCCTACTCAGGAGAAAATCTGCACTAATTCCCGGGCTATGGTCTTGGACATCGTGTTCCGTAGGGGCACAGCCTCCGGGTACCGTGTAGCGTAGTCTAGCACAACCAGTTTGTGCTGATGGCCGTGGGCAGATTTCTCTAGTGGCCCCACCAGGTCCAAAGCGATCCTCTCAAATGGGACCTCAATAATAGGCAGAGGCACCAAAGGGGCCCTCAAGTGTGGTCGGGGGGCATTCAACTGGCATTCCGGGCAGGAGGCACAATACTGCCGGACAGCTGCATAAACTCTGGGCCAAAAAAACCTTTGCAGGATCCGATCGAGGGTTTTCCCTACCCCTAGGTGCCCCCTGAATAGATGGCTGTGGGCTAGATCCAGCATGCCTTTCTGGTGCTTCTGCGGCACCAAGAGTTGTTCCACGGCTTGTTCCTGCATCTGGACTATTCTGTATAATAGGTCCCTCTTTATTATATAATATGGCCCTCGGCCCTTGACTCTCCCTTCTACAGGGACCCCATTCACCTCAACTACTTCCTTATGGATATTGTGGTGTAACAGATCATTGGCTTGATCCTGCCCCAAATTTTCTATTGAAGGACCAATTGGTCCCAACTCCGGGGTATCTCCTCCTGTCTCCCTCTCTGGGGAAGTCTGGGGGGGAACTAGGTCCGGTGTCGCGTTCCTCCATAGCTCGCCCAGCCCCTTTTCTCTTGGGGCTCACTTGTTCCCCTATGAGCGTGAACTTCTGATACCGGGTCAAAATTCTTGTCCCCAATTCCTTAGCTGCCCTCCTCTCCCTCCGAGACTTCCTGGACTTCCCCAGCGCGGAGAATAACTCCGAATCAAATTCCTGGAAGGCCGGGGGCCCGCTACCTATAGGGGCCATCTCCTGGGTCTCGGTGCTACCTCCTTCCACCTCCCTTCCGGGGAGTAGGCTATCAAACTCTGGGAAGTCTCGTCCAATGAGGACTGGGTAGGGGAGTTTCGGGACTACTCCCACCATCATTTTTGTGGGGTTTCCCAGGATGTCTATCCTTACGGGGATAGTTGGATAATAATTAACATCCCCGTGCACACAGGATACTCCTGAGCGCTTGGCCCGGGACAGTTGGTCTCGCCCGACCAGCTTTCCCGAGACCAGTGTGACTGCACTCCCTGAGTCCACCAATGCAGTGGTCTCAATGCCGTTCATCTTAACAGGCCTGGTGTGTACCTATGGGGGGCCATTGCAACCCCTACTTGACTTATTAGGTCGCAGGGTCCTCCTATCCCTCCCAGGTCACATTGCATGGGTTCCTCTAGGTTTGGGCACTGGGCAGCTATATGCCCTACTTCCCCACACGCATAGCAATGAATTCCTGCTCGGGGCAGCCCCCTAGTTTTCGGGCTGTTAGGCCTTACCCCCCGAGTCTTGTTCCCCCAGACCCCTTGTCTCTCCGGGCTCTCAGGCTGTTCCCCAGCCTCCTTTTCCCCTCCATATACCAGCCTGGGGTCATGGCAATTCGGGCTTTTGGGGCAGAGACTTGCCCCCTATTTGGGCGCCTTCCCTCCTCGGTAGCCCGTGACAGCTCCTAGGTGGCTAGGTGTCTCTCCACAAGGGCTACTAGTTCGTCATAGGAGGCAGGATCATTCTTACTGACCCACCCCCTTACAACCCCCGCATATACCTGTCCAGGACTAGGATTTCCACCACCTTCTCTGGGCTGTGGGTCTCCGGGCACAGCCATTTCCGGGCGAGGTGGATCAAGTCAAACAGCAGGGACCTCGGCGCCTTGCCGTCCTTGTACTTCCCCTCGTGGAAACGCCAGGCCCTTAGGGCTGGCGTTACTCCCGCCCTCGCCAGGATCTCAGCCTTCAGCTGGTGGTAATCCACAGCTGCCTTGTCAAATATGTCAAAATAGGCCTTCCTGGCCTCCCCACACAGAAAGGGAGCCAGGATACTTGCCCATTGCTCTCGGGGCCAGGCCTCTCGCAGTGCTGTCCTCTCGAATGCAAGGAGGTAGGCCTCGGTGTCGTCATCCGCCGTCATCTTCTGCAAGTAGCTGCTTGCCCGCAGCGGCCGGGCGTCTGGGCCCTCACGGGTCATGGTGCCTAGGGCTTTTATCTGCTTCACTACCTCCTGCAGAGTGGCTCGGTCCTGGGCTACCTGGTTTATCAACAGTTGATTGGTCTCCTGTTGCACTCGTACTGCTTCCTGCTGGGCCGCAGTGGCCTGAATCAAAGCCTTCACTACCTCTTCCATTTCTGTTCTCTTCTCCTCTTTTTTTTTTTTAGGGGTGATTCACCTTGTCCTGAGAGGGCTTGCCACCAAGTCCACTCACATCCCACCTCTAACACCACGTTTGGCAAAGTGGCCTCTGGACCCCCCTGACTCAGGTCCTTTGGGCTCTGGTGAGGCGAGCCGTGCCAGCAACCTGCCTAGAAAGCCCCAAAGGCAGGCTTTCCCTTCCCCTAAGAACTTCCTTCTGGTTGGGTTTTGCTTCTCTCTGGCTATGAAAACTATCTCCCTTCTGGGGGCGGGGAGTGGGGGCACATTGGAGCTGACTTGGAGAGGAGAGCTCATACAAAGTAGACCCTCATGTTATGCATTACAGCTCCTTAGCTGCAGCTACTGCAACAGCAAGGGTTGGAATTGCTCCCAAGGCTAGTTCCATATGGGGTGGAATCTAACCCAGTTGTTGCATTAATTGAAAAGCTTTGAGTTGTGGATTTTTTACATTGACTAGTTTTGTGGGAAAGTCCTGCTCAGGTTTGTTGGTGATGTCCCCAGTTCCACTGATGTTTATGGGTTGAACTCCCTTCTCCTTCCAACATCTCAATTGTTCTTTTAAGATAGGTGCTTGAGGAGACTGGGGTAACCCAGTTGCCCTCCTTTTAACCCCATTGCCCTCTTCTCCCTAATTGAGATCTTTTTCCAAACTCAGACAGCACCTATCTTAAAAGAACAGTTGAGATGTTGGAAGGAGAAGGGAGTATTTGACTATGGAGCCCAATGACTGTTTGGGTGGGGTGGATGTCAAATGCAGCCTTAAGTGTCTACATAAAGTCAATATTGTGCAGCCCTTTCTGAGCTTGTAGCAAACCTTTGGAATAGTTAATAAAATTCACTATTTTGAATCAGGAGCCATGTAGATAATTTGGGGTTAGTATTAAAACATATTTAAGTTGAACATTCTATCAGACTTTGTGTGGGAAAGAAAGACGTTAGAAAAGTATTAAATAATAATAGATTAATTTACTGTTCTTATCAAACATCTTTTTCCTCTCTCTCTAGATATTTAGTGGTAGACCTTTAGCTGGAGTAAACTGATTTAGCTCTACTGAAGCAATGGAGCTGTGCCAACTTACACTATTGAAGGATTTGTCCCTTAACTTTGCAATTGGAAAACAAAAATATCTAGAACATAGGCCAAGAAAAGTTTACTACTGATAGCACTATTTTCATAGTAGTAGTAAAGGAAAAATATATATGCACACACTAGTCTTTTAACTCATGTGCCAAGAATAAAGAAATTGTTGTTTGAAGTATTTCACTGAAAATGTAAATGCTTTCTCCTTAGAACTATCTAACTTAAAATCTGTACATTTTAAAAAATAATGTGTAGATACTGTAGCATTTCCATTTGCTATGGATGGCAGCTTTCATACCACCTGCCCTCAGTCCTCTTTAGAAAATGTTATAATGCCCACAAAGTATCCATTTGTAACTACTGTTTCCGTCCATTTATAACCAGAGAAAGAGTTAATAAATGTAATGTATTTGATTTGGGAAATCTGTTCTCATCCCCTAATACAGATTGTCCATTATGAGTAAAGTGCACTGTAATTTAATATGGCATTGTATTAAAATCCAATGTGTCATTTCATTTGGCTACCTTTTAGAAACATATCAACAAACCAGATAGTGAAGCTAACTAATTATTTAATCACTTTAAAGAAAAACTGATGAAAACCAGTTATTTCTTCAGTAAAGAAAATTCAGATTATTTTTCATCACATAAAATATAGTCCCACATTATTTAGATTTTATACACAGATTTGAGATACTTTTATTTCTGAATTACTAGCTGAAATAGATTTGTTTTTGAAATTTAATATCTTAGATGACTAAAAATAACATCACAAAACACATTTGTTATATTCTTAATTGTTTTGACCATAGAATTAATTTTAAAGTCAAAAGGGGCACTGCTTTTTCATCATTTCTAGTTCAGAATATTCAGCATGTCACAGATGTTCATGAATAATGTCCATTTAAAACTGTTGGCAAAGAGTGTTGGTGAGTTGGCTAGATGAATTAAATGTTGGGGGGATCTGACAGGCAGCACGCTGCTTTGTGATCATTCCAAAGTTCTAATAATCTCCCTCACCTTCTCTGCCTGCCACTAATGAAAGAGAATAGGTGATTGCACCTCAGGCTATGTTCTGCGCCTAATGACTCCTCCAAAGGCAGATTTATGAAGAAAAAATTAACTTTGAATGAGGATTGAATTGGCCCTGACAGTCTGATAGACTGGGACACAGATTCTGTGGCAAAACAGACGTAGCCCTAATTGATTATCAATATTTTAAGCAAAGTGATGAAAATAAGCATTAAGTGATGAGAAAGGCAGTCTTAATACAGTAGGCAGTAACCAGGATATAGTGTCTTTGGGGAGATTGGGCCTGATTGCCATTACTGAATTTTATCTGTCAATTTTTACCTTTTGCTTTCCAACATCCACTGTCCCTTTTCAGTGTACTTTTTCCCTTGCAGATCTATGACTAGAATGTTAATATTCCTGATACCCCTGACAAGTCTATCTATGCTTCTCTTTCTCTATACAAGTTTGTTTAATATTAAACCCATTTTGACTTAGCAAAATATGAAAAGTTATTCCTATATGCAGTTGTGTACATAATTTATAGATTTCCAAGTTTATATGCCTTATATTTTATGCCTTATCTTAGTACTTTATATTTCATGCCCATTAGATTAGCAGAAAACATTTTAAAATTTTATACATTTTAAAATATATTAGCATTGTGCAAACTATAAACCAATTGTAAGGCTAAATAAGTGTGTGTTAATAAGCACAAAAGCCAGATCAGGAGTTAGAGTGAACATGGGAAGAGCACTTTAGATTTTACTTTTCCTGATCTTAGACATTTTTTCAACATTCTGGAAAAGACATAAGGCCAAATTGTGCTTCTTACAGGCAGAATTTCACTGCCTGATTAGTAGCTGGAAATATTATGTTTGAATAATGTTATGAATAATGTTTCCAGAGGCACTGAGGTAAGCAAGGATCTTCACTACACCTGTAGAAAAGATGAACCACCTGCAGCACATCCATCCCAGGGCTGGCTGATGTGCAAGGGGATCAGTACTATAGTACTATCCTGTCGGACTAATTTACTCGTTCTTGAATGGTCCGTGTGGGGTTTAAATTAAACAACTTTGTGATCCAGTATGTTTGCAGCCAATTTATGGTTATCTCTGACACAGTGGAGGAAAGGGCTTTCTGCACTCTGATGCACCTTCACCGCCACAAAGGCACCATCATTATCATATGTTAGACTAATATGAATCAGCTGTAATATTTGGGACAGCCATGGCAAGAATTAGACATGTTCTCATAGCTTAGTTAATTGTTAAAATGTAGTAAAATTATAACGTATAATGCTGTATTAATTAATGGTGGTGGTTTTATTGTAATTTTTTTGGGTGGGAAGAAGTCTACTAAAATGGATGAATTATATGAGTGGATATTTGATTAGCTCAATTTTTGTACTAGATATTTTTAAATTTTCTCTCTCTCTTTTTTTTTTAAACTGAGATGCTTTCAGCCTAGGATAGGTATTAGATAATCCTAAACAATAAAATAAAGGACCATCTATGGTATTGCAGAGGAGTTTAAGTCACTGGTGGGGGTGGATGTATAATAGATAACTTTTTGCTTGCCAACGTATGAATATTCAACAGAAAAGATTTCCACAAGCTTTGATAAATTTAATATAATACAGAAAATGACATGTAAACTAAATAAAGCTATGGATTATACTTGTATTTTTACATGTTTGTGAGCTAGTTGAATATTTTATAGTTGGGAAATGGTTAATTTACATTTAAAATACAAACATCCAAACTTGACCATCTGAGAATTTTCAAATTAATATTGTGGGCTTTAAAACTAAATTTAGATGTCTCATTTTCTTAATGTCTATTTGATTTTTCATCCCTCCTTTTTTATTTACTGTCTCCCTCTGCACCACGCTATTAAGACCCTAATCTTTTTCACAAACTCTCATTTATGTCATTGGGAGTTACATATGTATGGACTATAGGACTGGGCCTTAATATATATCAAGGTTATTGAGAATTACATTCTATAAACACTAAAGTGTCTTCACAACAGTCACGTAAAGTGGTCAAGGGTTATAACACTTCTACTAAAAGCATTAATATGTAAGAAAATATATGTGACGTGCATCCACACGACATACATAAAATGTGTAGCACACGTATCTTATAAAATATATAGTGTGAGTGTGTGTATATTCAAATGGTGGAGGATTTAGAGGACGGAGGCACGGTGTTATGTAGAACAATGCTGCCATGGATGGCTTATGTTTTAGTACAGAGAACTATTCCAATTATTGTTGTATATTGAATGTAATGTAAATAAAATATACATTATAAAACTGCTAATTTGTTACAAAACATGGTATAATTATGAGTTGTAGATATTTTATGACAGAGTTATTTGTCATAGTAATGAATTGTGGATATTGTATGACTTAAGTTATTTGTGATAGTAATGTGTGACAGCCTTTCTGAGATTGATATTTTTAAAACTTATCCTTTGCTGTAATTAGTCATCTACTTTACCTATGAGGATAACAGCAATACATTTTTTTAAAAACCTCACTAGTATCATTTATTTCTGTATCATAACAGTAGTATATTAAATCTAAGTAAGCTGCACCTACAGTCTTTATGGAACATTTTTCTAATAGCAGTTAATAAAAGAAATGCATTGTCTTATTAAAAGCATGCTTTACTTTAGCATAATTTTATTACAACATACATTTTCTTAGCTGAAATAATTCATGTTACAAGTAGATCAAAAGGTTCCAGTTCAATTTAATACTTAAGGATTAGAAAACTCCAGATAATGACTGCTTTGTCATCTGTCATCTAATTTGTTACATTCCAGTAGACAGACACAGTATTGAAAAGAGTGGAAGTTATTCTTGTTGCGCCACCTAGTGAATCTTTGATGCTTCATGTGACATTTACATTCACTGACCTTTTTACCATTATGCTGATTGTTTCAAAGGAAACACAGTGGAAGATGAATTAAAATAGCACACTAAGTTATGATAAATTTTCTTACATTTCTATTTGTGTATTTTGGATGCTATATATATGGATCAGTTTCTAAATATCAAAGTGTTCTCTATAGGTATACTAATAGTATACTAATAACGATATAAACAGGAGAAAAAAACACTTTTTTTTCCAAAGTGCTATGAAGTTTCCTCTATTAATCCTTTGTTTGGGAAAGAGGGGGAAATAGCTCTTTGTGTTTTCTTATAAATCGTATACAATCAAAAATAATGGACTAGGAGGGAAATTTTTTTAGACGCTCACTTCAAAACTGAATAATTCTTAATGAAGAGTCTTATAGCCATAAAACATGGCAGTTGGTTCATTTTCTATATGTAATTTGTATGCTTGTAATTTTTTGTAATTAGCAAGTGTTGAGATTTTGACTGTTGCATTTGTTTTTAGTTCAGTAGTAGATGGATTGGTTTAAGAAAATCACCATTTAAAAAAAAATGTGATGGGGATGGTTCTCTGCTGGTGTAAAGCAGTACAGCGGCATTGACTTAAATTTATGCCTATGTACACCAATGAAAAAACTGACCCAAAGATTTAACTGCATAGCTCTCATTTTGATGTTAACTGGAAGTCCTTCAACTAGATCCCAATGCATCTGGAATAAACAGCAGTAATACCGTACTCTGATAACACTTTAAGTCCTAAAAGATCTCTTTCATAAACTGTGTACAGTATAGGTATTTACCACCATTGATATGTAACCACCTACAATCTGGGAGGAAATGTGGTGGCCAGAAGTCCTACACAGCACTTTTTATGGGTAAAGAAAGAATAACCGTCATACCTTGAAAAAGGGAAAACAGGAACGTAGAGTGTAAATACCGAATTAGTATTTGGCCAGGAAACTTAGCATATCACTTAGAGCCTTAGTATTAAAGGCACATGTAAAGGAAAGAGGAAATGGTGCTCCTGGCCCAACACCCCACAATCAGTTTTCAGGATTAGATTTTGCCAAGGTGGCTGGTTTGATACTGTTTTGGTGACTCCAGCTAGTGGCTCGAAGATTTCCTGATATCCCACTTTGGAGCAAGGCTAAGTCATACTTGCACACCATCAGGTGGACAATGATACTTATGTAAAAGTATATAAAAGATAAATACATTTATATACAGTATCTAGTTTTTAAACTATCCACAAGCAGATGGATAATTCTTTTCTCACATTTATAACATTAATACACATGTGCACAGACACACTGTCTTCCCATAACTGAAAAACAGATAATGAAAGCATAAGCAAATAATGTATACCAGAATAATCTTTGGCTGCAATATGAAAATATATTGAGAACACATTATAATTTTTACTACTCCTGTCTTTTGTCATCACTGTTAATTCTTTATTGTATTCAGTGCTACTGAAGTAGAGAATAATTCCATACTCACTATATTATATTGTCATTGTAGGTATTATGAGGCATATATCTGGTAGAACTAATTGTAGGATTAATGATGGTTCCGGACACAGAACCTTTGTGAAATCATTGATAATCACCAATTTTATCCGGTCTCAAACTGAGAAATGCTTGTGTATATTATTTATGCTGTTTAGAAGATGTTTTGTTTGTGAAGGTCACTTCTTTTTTTTGTGACTGAAAACTTGCTTTCATGATTTGTTTGATCAGATGTAGTCTAAGGGATTGTTCAACACTTTCTGTTTGCATAATATTCTGTAATAAAATAATGTGTTGTAACAGATTTTTGATTTTTGCTGCAGGTTTCTGTAATCCTTCATGTTAAGCTACATAACAGCATTGAGCTCTGTAGTGGCATCACTTCTGATTATATTGTTAATATATTAGCAGGACTAAATAACATAAGTAAAGAAGGAAACTTCTGATTAAGTCATATCATTTTTTTTTGTCTTACAGGTGAAAAAATTGTGCTTTAAAGAATTTTAGTTATTTTTAGCAGTGTATTTCAATATATGGCATTAAATCAGGAAAAACCTAACTGCAGCTGTTCTGAATGTGTTATAATTAAATATATGCTTAAAGATCTTTTATATAGAGACAGTTGTTTTATTGTTTTTGTTTTATTCTGAGTGAATATTCTGTTTCTTTAATATAGATTTGTCAGAATGTCAGTTAAAATTAATGTCTTGCAGGACAAAATACATAGTTCTAAAGATATCAGGCCAAAGGTTGGGCTGCTTCCATCTGTTTTATTTATTCCATATATACACAATACATTCAATTAGAAGTTATATAAATCACTTCAGATATTTATTATTTGTTATTGCTTGAGTAAATCCTTGTTTTGCTTTTAGCTTGGTCATCTTCACATCACTTTTTATTGTGGTATTTGGGGACGCAACACACATTACAGTGGTGTCCTATATCTCTATTTTTGTTATAAAGGACCTTTTTCCCCCTGCACATACTCTGTCTGACCACTACTACTGCTGTTTCACTCACCTGTAATTTGAGAGGACAGAACATGTTTGTTCATTAATAGGCTAGTAAGATGTCCTACAGTAATCTGCTTGGCACTATCCCCAGGAGAATAAATGCAACAGTAACATGATGTGCCTGGTTTTCTTGTCTAGGGGAGTGTTTCTCAGCCACTGGTCCATGGACCGACTTCAGTCCCTGAGATCTCCACAGATCTGGCACAAATTAGGAAGGCTGCAATGTCTTTGATACCAGTCCCTGTTATCAAAAAGGTTGAAAAACACTGATCTAGTGCATAAGCATCCCAAAGTAATTTCCAAAACATAATTACAGCTAACATGCTTTGTACTGTGCCACCAGGCAGCTATGTGTAATGATTTTAGAATGCAGAGTCTGCATTTTGAAGGCAATACAAAACATCATAATATTGGCAGCTCAACTAATGGTAAACCTTGAGACTTTTGCTTTCTAGGCATGCAAATGAAAAAGCACAATGTAAAAAGATGCCCGCTTGGTCTTGTGATGACTTCGGACATTCTGCCCAAGCATCAACCACCTATTTACTTTTAGTAGAGAAGTAACTAGTGTTGGAGGAGGCTGGGTTGCTTCAGTGACAAGCACTTTCTTTGAAGTTGATGGATCTGAAATTTAGAAGGGTAGGCAAAAACCCAGGGACTCCGTTAAATTCAGTCATCTTGATGTGTACTACTTAGGCTAAGGCAAGAAGGTGTTTGTATTTAGAAACTTGTGCATGGTCATTTACTATAGCAACTCTGTGAAATATCAGAGGAGCTGTCCAAATAAGGAATAATGGGCCAAATCTTCTAGTTATTTAAATCAATATTGCTCCGTTGAAATCAGCTCCTAAATATAGAGTCACCGGAGCTACTCTGATTTACAAACTGAGGTTCTGACCTGGTATTTATTCTTAACCCTCCCAAATCACTGCTCTTCATTTCTGGTATTTTATCTCTGATGTGTTAGCACCATCTCATTTCATCTCAATAATAAAGTGCAATTTATAGAAACAAACATATATTCAAAGAACTCTATCTAAATGTTTTTTTTTTAAATAGGTGAGGGGGCCCACAGCTAATTCACATGAAATGCTTTTATTTGGGGGAAATAATAAATAGAACATTTCAGAAAGATCTTGATTTTGCTCCTATTTCCAATTTGTTTTTGTAATAACATGAACAAAATATAATTATCATTAGAAAATAATCAGTGGTGTGTGAGTAGAACTTATAGCTATCATCTGAGGAAATCCTCTCCACATTCCCCCTTTCCCGCTAGTATTTTGGGGAGATGAACAGAGGTTTTCTGGTTATAAAAGATACTTCCTTAGGGCTTCATTCACTCTCCAAAGCTTATGGCTGTTCCAGACCAAATGGAGGAGAATATAATGGGCATAATGTATCATACTTGAAAATGTAACATTTTTAAATGGAAGGGCAATTGATGAATGGTTCTCTAGGTTTTAAAATATAATTTCCCATAAAGTTGTTTCAAATACTGTATTTATAACTGCTTTTCATTAAACTAAAACTTTATTTGAACCTTTTGATCCTACCATAGATATAGAATGAGAACTACATTTGTCTGTTTGTATTACACATCTTGTGTTTCAATAATATAACACAATTTCCAAATTGGAATTCAGAGTTAACATTGACATTTTATTTCATTTTGTGGGGAAAATGCCCAACAGTCATTTATCTGGTAATTACTTCAGACTAAATTAAAACTAGGGGGAAGTGTTTAAGCTTTCCTTGAATTTCCTGCAATATAGTCATATCCATTTTATAGTCTGGCTATCCTGTTGTCCTATGTACATATTTCCAGGAGTTGAGTTATTTAGGTTATATGAAATAGAAGTTACTTCTATGTGTGGTTACCGTGCATAATCAGAAAGCTACCTGGGAGATGATGGTTCAGAGAAGTGAGTGCATTGAAATTGCTTTAGTATTAAATAATGGTTTGCTTTTGTTGTTAATAGCTTTTCTTGTGATCTTAAGTTTTTCTGGTCTGTGTGTTTACATTGTGCTACTAGAACTTACGGATTTTTATTTTCAGCTACTGCATGTGCAAAGGAGGCAGCTAAATAGTGAATCAGATGTATTTGATGAGATTGATCCTGTGGTGCTACTTGATTTGCCTGGGCTTCCTGCTGTTCCTATGTCTAGATTTTTGTGTAGAAGTCTATGGATAATAATCAGGAGCAAAGATTACTGGGAAAGAGTAGTTTCATTAATTTAAGCAGGGTTTCCTCAAAAAGTTTTCCCCACCCACCAACAGTGCCTTTCATTTCTTTGGCCCTTTCCTGAAAGCCTCCTGGTACTTTTAACTAAGTCTAAAGTAATTATCAAATGAAGTCTGAGCTATGATTCTTTGCACTCAATGCTGATTTTATAGTACAAGTATGTAAGGAAGGAAGGGAAGAGAAGGGGACATGTCCACTAGCAAGATACTGTATATGATTCATGTCTATTTGTGCATGTCCAGTACAATTGGTTGCTGCTCAAACTGCCCCATATTTTGAAAGAAAGTCTTTCCATTGCAGCTAGGTCACTTATAGTTCTATACTTTAATCACTGATTTGTAGCCTATGCAGCAGGTAACATCCATATCTTTTTGTTATGGGTGGTGCTCGGAAGAGCTATTTTAAAAATTTGTCTGCCTTTGGCATCATGAAGAATAGATTGCAGTGTGAGAAATCATTCTGTGCCCTTGATAAATTGCATTCTGAGGATGACCCTGCCCCTAAAACAGATTTAATTAAGGGCATATCATGAGTAATACAAGGCCTGGGTTAAAATAACACCACAAACATCTCTTTGAATCGCTAATAATGTACTTGTATACACGGTAAATTGAAAATTAAACAAACTGACTTTTTTTTTCCCCCATTCCTTCCCTTTCTTACAATTGTGTATTACCTGGTATTGATTGCAAGGAACTGCTTTACATTTCTTTACATTTCCTTTGCGGTGCTCTGAGATGCTCTGGGACGGCTGGTGATTTCCATTACACTTTCTGACATGTGATTACATCATACTAAACCTTAAGGAAATTTATGACAGCATGGTGGCCTACTCAGTCTAGTGAAATATAGCTCTCCCGACCGACTGCACTTTGAAAACTAGAATGTAACTGTATGTCCAAAGGAGTGCTTGGAACATTCCTGCGCTGCTTCCCACAACTCTCATTGGCAGGGAATGGCAAACTGCGGTGTTGCAGGCAGTCATGCAAATGTAAACAAATTGGCGGTCCGCCAACAGATTACCCTGATGGGTCATGTGTGGCCCATGGGTCACAGATTGCCCACCACTGATGCAGAAGGTTAAGAGATATGAAAAGCATAGGGAGTTTATGAAATGGTTAGAGAAGACAAGCAAGTTTTCTTCTAGGGCTGCCCGGTTCTATCTTGTCATGCCAGACTTCTCAACTCTTATCCATGGCAGACAGACACATCACCAGACTCGGATGCTGATAGTATTATCTGCGATAAAATATTCTATAAATAATCTGATAAAATTGCTGTAGACACAGCAGAAGGAAGACATGCAAAATTATTCAAGGATTTGCTTAGATTGGCCTTAACTATGTTTAATAATAATAGTCTAATGGCAACAGGTGCCCAACAGGAGAGGATTCACTCATCCTGAGATGTGACCTGCATGAAACCCTTTTCCCTAAAAATTAGTAGTGTGGGCCCCCTACCTTAGTACACAATTCCAGGGCACATAATGACCAGCAGGCCTAACCACTTATACATTCCAGTGCATAGCTTTTCCCCACTCACCCACACCTACTCTCTCATGTATTTAGAGTGTAACTCCTCCATCATCCAGCAATGTTCCTATCAGCCCCTTGTATTTAGTCCTTTTGAAATCCCTGGGAGGATTAACTCTCCATATGCTCACAACCACACCACATTTGGAAGGCTGCATACTTAACCATCCTATGCTAGTTGGGCTTTTAACTAACGTTCCTTAAAAGAGTAGCCACCTCATGCTCCTGAATTAGAAGTTGCAACAGTGCCATTAAAAAAGAGAGAAGAAAACTGATAATAGACTCTTGTACAGAGCAAATCAGCATAACTACAGAAACCAGCAACTCAATGCAAATTTTAACCACAATAATGTCAACAAGAGCATAATATAACTCTCTTCTCCCTACTTTACTCCTCCTACAGTCATTCAACCTTCCCAACCCTGTAACAGCAATGAGAACAACATCCTATGCTAATGCATAAATGAGGGGGCACCTGGATGTGAATTTTTCAAGATTCCTGCCTTAGACCAGCTCATGTGTCCTTTTTACCTAATTACCATCTGTAGCACCATCGTGTCAGGGGTGGTAAGCACTGAAAGCACCCTCATGGCCATGTCCCCTCCTTTTGTATAGATTCCAGTCTCTTACCCCTAACTGCACTGAGACCAGCTAGTCAATCATGTAGACCTATACAGCAATAGCCAGTCGAGGTAGTGGTGCCAAGCCCCCTCTCTGTCTGTGCTCCTCAAGGGTGGTGATAACACAGTGTGACACTTTTAAGTTCAGCATTTTTGAGCAGTGTGACTATCAGGTATATAGAAGCATGGGAGAAAAGGGAATCATGTTCACACAACTCAAAGATTTTCTTCAAGTTTTATGAAAAAAAATCATATTAATAACAACAAGCATGGAAAGTTGCAACCTGAAAGTAATTTGTTTTAAAAGGTTGTTATAAGCAACTGAAAAAGATTAGAAAGCTGATATCGACCTTGACTATCATGTTCACTGATACAGAATGCTGATACTTGAATGTTACCTCAACTTGAAATGAACGTTAATATTTGTAACTAACAAAGTAGTGCCAGTTCTTCACCATATTTATTTGCTTGTATGGTGTATCCATATTTGTTTTGCTCTTTGTTTTGGATTTACTTTGGAAGCTGTTTAGGCCAGGGATTGTCTTTCTTGTATTTGTACTGTGCCCAGCACAATGGGGCACCAGTCCTGATCAAAGTCTTTGGGTGCTAGCAAACTATAAATATTAATTATTATAATACTACTACCTGAAAATACTGACAGTGGATTCTCTTTTCTGTTGCTCTGCTCTTATTAAAGGTTTCTGATACTGAATTTCTATGTTTGTACCAGAACTTTATTACTTTAGTGTAAGTAAACTTCTGTAACATCTGTATCATTTTTCCATCCCTCAGAAGGAAAAAAAAAATCAATAGAATTGTAATTTTATCTGCAGTTGAATGAGCACTAAAATGCTGAGAGCCTGAATTCAAGCTCCTATTTATTTAATTAATTTTTGAATGCTTTATAAGCATCATACTGTTGCCATACTAGCTGTTTATCCATGCAAGAGACCCAGTTTCAGGAGCAACCTCAGCATTCCAACTACCTGGATCAAATAAGACCAGGGTATTGTTGACGTGACTTACTTGGTCGTCTCTGAGTGATATGCCACTGCTGATTTCCTGTAAATTATATTGGTGTATGTGTCCCAGTCTCCAACTTGGGGAAACTGTACTGAAGAAGTTTCTGCATGAAGAATATTTTTGAGGATTTTTTTCTAGCTAGGCTCTAAAATCCTGTGACTCATTATCAGTTCACAAGAACTGGCTTTCTCAGCTGCTCAGAGAGACCTCCTCTTACCCACCACTGTTCAGTCCTGTTCAGCTTCCTGAATCATTGAGTGGCAGCTATTGTCATGACTTCAATCTCATTAAAAGCAGTGAAAGTGACAGCCAACTTTATTAAGGGCAGCCTCACTTCCCCATGCAGATAGATGGTAGGTAAATGGCAGCCAAATTGCTGGCTTCAGACCCACTGACAGTAATAGGAGATGGTGATCATTTGGAATAAGGTAAAATTCATGAGTTGTCACTTTTCATCAATATTTCATGACAAGTGAAAAACAAAATAAAACACCTCAAAATCACTAGAGTCCTCAAAGGAAACCTGAAAAAGACATGCCTGGGAAATTAAATTAATAACTCTGAATGCTAAAAGCCATGGACTTAGCAGAGACAATGGTTTATGGCTGTGATGCACTGTACCTCAGGGGAACACCAGCACCCTCATGTTCATCCTTATAAAATGATTGTGTGGTATTCAATGCAAAGTTTGTCATGTTTGGGTGTCTTCAGAAGGCTCATGATGCACTGAGCATTGTTGTTATAGTAATGTTATAGGTTGTAACTTAATTTATATAGTTATGAGGCTGAAAACATGTCCTTGTGCTTGAAATAGGCCCAGGCAAAACTCTCCAAGAGTAGAGGCTCAGTTCACACCTCATCAGGTCATGTATGGGACAAACCCAGCCCAGTCTCACAGGAACAAAGAACAGTGGCCTGGGCAGCAACAAATGATCTGTTGGACTCTCTAGTGTGTCTCCATCCCTCCCCCCTTTCTTTGGGAGGCATTTGACCAAATCTGACTTGTGCTTTGACTTACAATCACTTAAAATCTATCTTTGTAGTTAATAAATTTATTTGTTTATTTTACCTGAAGCGGTGTGTTTGGTTTGAAGCATGTCTGAGACTCCTCTTGGCATAACAAGCCTGGTGCATATAAATTTCTTTGTTAAATTGATGAACTCATATAAACGTATAGCATCCAGTGGGCATAATGGAACACTGTAAGATGGAGGTTCCTAGGGTTGTGTCTGGGACTGGAGATATTGGCCAGTGTCATTCGGTTGCACAATCCAAGGAGCAGATTACATGTCAGAGGCTGTGTGTGAACAGTCTGGAAGTTGGGGTTCTCACAGCAGCGCAGGGTAAGGCTGGTTCCCAGAGCAAAGGATTGGAGTAACCTATCAGATTACGGGTCCACATAACACCAGGGTAATGTCACAAAGGCCCATTACAACACCTTGTAAAACACCTGCTTCTTACCAACCCTACATTAACACGTTTGCAGTTGTAGGACAATTGCTCACTTCATTTTACATGGTCTCCCACAACGTGTATTCTGACCCTTATGTTTAACAATCTGTCCCTCCTATTATTTAACTTTTATTTTACTTTGATATCCTTCACCAGAAGTAAGAACAGAAGTACTTGTGGCACCTTAGAGACTAACAAATTTATTTCAGCATAAGCTGAAGAGCTCTGCGAATCTTGAAAGCTTTTCTCTTCTACCAACAGAAGTTGGTCCAATTAAATTTCCTCACCCACCTTGTCTCTGTGACCAACTCGGCTACAAGAACACTGTAAACAGTAAATCTGTAGGTCCACAATGATATTTTTACAAATTCACTTTCCAGTGCAGAGCTGTAGTCCAATTTGTTTTTAGGAATAATGTTTGGTACAGATAGAAAGAATGTACACAATGAAAACTGAAGTTATGCAAGTAGGAAAGGTGGAAAAGGAGCTGTTGACTTACATTTCAAGAGAGACGCTGAAGCAGAAGAAAGTGTTTGCATACTTGAAAAATATGCTTCCGAGAGAGACCTGGAGAATATGCACCCAATGTGCCTGAGCAGCAGAGAAAAAGGTGGCAGGAGTACTGTGGGACTGGCAGTTAAGTATCAAACTGAAAGGAAAGGTGTATGCTGTACAGTTTGACAATAGTGGGTCTTGCAGAAGGAAAGAAGATACAGGTAATAGAAAACAACGCACTAAGGAAAATGGAAGGCAAGTGAAAGGTAGGTTGAATGTGCCTGGAAAAAATGACGGTGAAAATGCACTTGGGACTCTAAGTGATAGGCTGGAGAGTGCATGTTTAAGGTGGGCTGGACATGTGAGAAAATGGGAGAAGAGCGATGAGTAAAGAAAATGGATGGGGGCAAGGAAGACAGTAAGAAAAGACAAGGGACACAGTGGTACACTGGAAACACTCACGAGAAGTTTGAAGAGAAAAGGACTGAAACTCCAAGATCTGTGAACCCATACCATAGACTGAAAGGAGTGGCGAAGAATCATGGGCACCTTGGACCCATTTAAACAAGAAAAAGAGTCAAGAAGTGAAGTTCAGTACATGTCAACTGATACAGAATTAAAATGTTTGAGTAATCCTCAAAGCAACACACAGGCTTCAGCAACTTTGTCTTCTGTGAATGTCTGGGGGCTAAGTTAAATGATTGTTAATGAGCATTTTAGGGTATAAGATTGTGCGTATAATAATTACTAAGCTGTGACATTGTCCATGTAATCAGCCAAGACTGCAAAGGAAACTTCTATCTCTCTTAAATGAAGTTTTTAAAAAAAAAAAAACTATTTGAAAATTGACAGTATAAAGTTAATTTAGCTAAAATTCATATTTAGCTATGATATAGTAAACCATTTCAATTTATTTAAACTTTTTTTTCTCGGATAACCATTTTTTAAAAATCCAATGAATTGGATCAGTAAGGAAGAACAAACCAGCATAGTGGAATAGATAAATCAAATTTAGGCATGGTAGTTTATTGAATCTAAATTGTGCCCGGTTGGCCCAAGAGGTATATAAGCAATCCATCTTGTGCTGATAATGGAGGTTCTTGAAA